>JAZHYW010062307.1:0-22907 GCA_037355805.1 Ixodes ricinus | reverse complement strand
TTTTCGTTCAGAGATTTACGTATTGCTAACTTTTGATTCGTCATATTACCTCGTATCGGTGGCTGCGTCTGGAGCTAAGCTGAAACAAACTAGTCCGGGCTTTTCTTGGTGATGGACCGGATGGTTAGAAGAGCGTCTTAAGCATTATCGCGGGCGTTACTCAAGAAGAGGTCAGTAAACGTATCCTCTGCTCTTTCTGATACAAAAAACATAGTTCGTTCTTTTAGGTCATTGATGTGCTGGCTCTATATAAATTAACTCACCAGAATATATATATATGTTTTTGTTGTTTTTTCTGTGGCAGGCACGAAAACAAGCAAAAATTATCCATCTCAACTTGGAAAACATAAATGTATGGGGTTCACAATTATACGTTGATATTTTTACTGTGTTTCGCGTACTATTTTTAAAACTGGAGGAGTGTTATGAGAATCACACATACAGTCAGAAACACTTAGTATAAATAGATGAACATATATGTCTCATTATTTTTATGGAGACAGCTTTTATTGGTGAGGTTTGGGAGTGAATCGCTGTGTCTGTTAAGCATAAATAGTCGCGCCAGAAGAAAGGAGGTACACTGCGCCGTTGTTACCTTTTTCTTCTTCTTTTTAAATGCAGTCCCATTCAACACGTCAAATAAGAAACATTGACCACAATTTACGATTCCAAGAGGCCTGAATTGGCAAAATAGGATTCTACTACAAGGCGCTAGTTATAGCCAATATCGTAGGAAGTCAGAGCAAAGTAAAATATTGATTATAATGCAATTAAATGCAAAGGTGCAAAGCGAGCTGGACAAGAATGATGAAAATAATCCCTGGAGAACGGGAACTAGAGGGACAAAGGACAAACAAACACAAATCTCCAAACACAGCTAGGTGACTGGTGCGCGACCGAAAAATCCGCCTGGTCCGGGTATCGAACCCGAGACCTCTCCATTACAGGTGGAGCGCTCTACCAACTGAGCTAACCAAGGGTTAGACGTCAGTAGAGCAAACGGGTTTTATCAGCTGCCACCAGTCTAACACCCACAAGGGTGAAGCTTACATTTTAAGGTTATGATTATAATGCAATTAAGTGCAAAGATGCAAGCGAGTGACTAGCACGATGAAAATAACTGGAGAAGGGGAATTAGATGGACAAAACAAACTCAACACTGCTAGTGACCGGCCGAAAAAATCCGCTGTCCGGGATCGAACCCGGAACCTCTCCATTACAGGGGAGCGCTTACCAACTGACCTAGCCAGGGTTAGACGTCAGTAGAGCAAACGGTTTTATCAGCTGCCACCAGTCTGACACCAACAAGGGCGAAGATGTTTTCGGTCGCGCACCAGTCACCTAGCTGTGTTTGGAGATTAGTGTTTGTCCTTTGTCTCTCTAGCTCCCTTTCTCCAAGGATTATTTTCATCACAAAATATTTTTTTCTACAGGTGTACGAAAGTGACATTATGAGGCGAAGGTGTCTGGTAAAAGCCGACAATCCACCAGTGATGACGAACTCTTCCACTCATTTGTCGAAAAAGAACCTGGTAAAATATTAAGATGTTCAAAACTACCTTCTTCGTCTTCTTTGAACCATTCAGTGTTCTAAATTATCAGACAAACTCTGGACAAAAAACTTCCGCTTTATAGGGTTACTCTCCTCTCGTAGGCTCTGATAAAATTAACACTCATATATATAATTGTAAAAAAAACTAAACTTGTCGTTAATCTTTGTTGTGATTAAGCCATCGAAGGATTTTCGCAGTAACACAAGCTCTCACCTCGGTTCTTTGTACGATCGGATATCTCATTAAACCCGCATTAAACCTTAAACCGGGAATATTTTGAGAAAAAAAGAGGAACTTCCCAGTCGTATTAGTCTAGTCACGTTTATAAAAAGCTAACTTGAGAAATTTATACTGCCTAAGCGGTGTTTTTGGTCACGCAGATAGCGTGCTCGTCCAAATGGGTAGTTGTGCATGCGTGCCAGGCTACAATCAATAGAAGAGTTCGATCGTGGTACCAGCGATATTACCCAATTAAGCTGATGTCCTTTTAGCTTTCTCATTTGACCCGATGCGACGGCTGCGCACACTAACGTACCCGCAGAAACAACTTTTTTTATATATATATTAACTGAACCTCCCGGATTGGATGTAAAAGTAAACTTCGACCGAGCTTAGGAGTGAAGCGCGTTTGCTTCCCCGCTATTAAATTAGAATGTTAAAGTGTTCTAATCAACGAGCAAATTGGACCAAACATTTGCTCGAACCAAGATCACCGCGTATCTACGTGTTGACAGAATACTCAATTCTATAAATGTGACCAAAAAAAAAAGCTGTTGGATTTGGACAGATCCATATATACAGAGTGTTTGGCGATTCATTGGGAAGTATAGGAGTCAGAATGAGGAGGCGCAGTTGACTGAAAGCGGGCTGGGTCTGTTCTAGGGCTTCTCCACAAATTCGAATGTGGCGAACCAGAGGCCGTAAATAATACCCTGGAGGTGGTCGCGAGAAACAAAATAAATAAGTGCGTCGGAGTAACTCTCGGTAACTGAAAATATATTATGATACACGTGATGTTTCAATCAGTGTCATCCAAAATCATGGTGGAAGAGCACGACAAGCAGAACGATCAACATAATCATACGCCGAGGGCCGAAGGCCGGGAATGTGCCGTCCGAGCGGTCAAACTTAGAGCAAAACAGAGTTCGCGTGGCACATTCGTTTCTTACATCTTTCTGCATGATCATAGTCTAAACATCACGTACACCATATTCACCACCATAAAGATGTACTACATTTAACCCTTACGGTCTTATTAAAACTCTGTCTCCCCACCACCGCTAGGTGATTCTCTTTTGGCTTTTGGTTGGCGAAGAAAACATGCAAAGCCCTCTATCTGCGTCTGGTGCACGCCCTGACTCTGCCCGCTCCTGCGATTGACCGAACTCTCTCTATATACCCGGCTCTGGCACGGAGTACCATGTTACGAGAGCGACTCAGATCTTCGTTTTTTTTAAACACTAAGAATTTCGAAGAGCGAATCAAGACGCGTGACTATATTAAGCAACGCCCTGTATTTCTTTATCTTGTAAGTGAGTAGTCATTCCACTTAAGTGCGCGTCCCGTTGTTGTCATTTTTTTTTTTTTTTACAAGAGTGACATATTAAACAAGTACCACGATGCATAAAATATTAGTTTCTGAATATCTAAGTTTTTACAATGCGATGAAGGACGAAACGAAAAGCGCAGTCAGACTTTACAGAATAGCTCGTTTATGAGACGCCAGTCTTCGTTATAAACGCGACGAACACCCGAATCGTGTTTTGTTTATCTACATGCTTGCCAACCGTGCCAACATGCGTGGACAGAATCTAATATCTCCACAATTTTGTATTCCTCTTCAAACAAATTCAGGTAACTCTTTTATTTCCTTCTTTTCAGTTTTTGCTCTAGAAAGTGCGAACATTAAAGATATGTTTGCAAATTGACCCTTGTGTGTATTGCTGTTAGCATGGCGGAAGCAAGGGCGATCGAAGCACGGCAAAAAGTGTACGTAGAAAATCTAAATGAAAATATGTTTTATGGATCTTTCCATTCAGGAACTTCGACTGCGTTGCAATGCGACGAATTTACCTCTTTTTATATTTGTTTTCTCGTTTTACTGCCTACCCTGTGCTTCCTACGTGCATCATGATAATGTACTACCTTTCAGAATACGGAAAGTTTACCCATTATCCTTGACAGGTGGGCATCTTTTGTTGTAAAAACTAAGGCAATCAATTATAACACATGTTCCGCTTTTTTATTGACTCCAAGGTACCCATCATTTTACGCTCAGACAGGACAATCCAAACCACTATGAAGGTAGATGGAGGCAGTATAGATGTCAATTGACCATAAAACTAGTCAAAATAAATAAAACATATGTAAAAAATTAATAAAACAAAAGTGCCTGAGGAGCACACACTTCGTCAAACGGCAAAGGCGTGAAGTAGGTCATATTCCCCGAGTACATTTCCCCGACAATTGTTTCACTTCGATCCCGGAAACAAATACATACTTGCCTATAGGAGGTGTAAAAAATCAACCCGGATTAAAACAAAATTAGTGCAGATACATGGGTACAGATCCCCAAACTCGGTGCTAGCCAGGAAACTGTCATGCCGCAAAACAGTGAATCACACACACAAAAAAGCGCCATTTATTTAAGAACGGTAGACAAAAAATTTACTGACTTTTATAACGTTTTCTTTTTTTTTTCCTATGTTTATATAAGAAACTCTCGATAACGTCGGGAAGAGCCCGAGGGCTTGAGTTGAGGATGGAACTCAACTTCGGGTGTTTACTGATGGAAAAACTCTGTCGGCTGTCAGAACGTCCCCAGAGTCATAGAACCGCGATAAAGGGAGGAGAGCATATCGTTCCGAAGAAATATGAAAAGAAATGGGGTTATAGAGGGAGGCAGAGACAAGAGCAAAATATGCTTGACAAAGAGCCGTAGGGGTCTGGAATCTGTACGGAATTCTCATATGCGACGATCATAAAGTATGCATGCCGAGGCTTGCTGACAAGCGTCGCGTTTCCGGTCGTCCATTATTCAGTATGAAAGCAGATAGTGCGGTTAAATAACCGTATTATTAGGGGCGAAGCTCCTTAGGTCTAGCCTTGTCCGTCCGTCCGTCCGGCGTCCGTGCTCACATCGATTGCCATCCCATCTGTCTTCTTAAAAAAGAAAAAAATGTTTGCGCAGTCGACAGGATTAGAACCTGTGCGGGAGACCCCAATAGATTTCTAGTCCATCGCCTTAACCACTCGGCCACGACTGCGGGACGAGTAGGGGACTCTGAGATGTGTTAGTAACTCAAGAGCTGGGGATGTCATGGGTAAAACGTTGCATGTAGCCACTCAACGTCTATACAGGAGAGGCGCTGCGGTCAGATGCGAATATAATCGCGTTAAACTTTGCATGCATTGGCTCAACGTTTATAGACGAGAAGGCGCTGCGGTCAAATGCTCAAATGCGCATATAACCCTGTTCCATACAACACATTTTCTTTCTCATCAGCTACCACCAGAGCTTCGCCCCAATCAACATCATTCACCACGTGGAGATGCGGTCATTTTTTTTCTTGTACGTGTTCTGTGATTTGTTTGTTCAGAAGTACGTGTATATTGATTTTATTATTCTTTCCTGTGGCACAACCTAGTCTTTGATTGAAGTGCACTGCAAACAGCGTAAATAATGACCGAGACTAAGAAGTCGATGAAAAATAGACAAATGTGTATGTCGCGTTCTACTCTCAGTCTAGTTGTTTGTAATTCTCCGCTGCACAGTTTGATGAAAGCATAATATACAAACAGGCTCAACCTCAAGCACGTTTGCACTTATAATTAACGCGTAAGTGTCTAAGACCGTTTCTTCGTGAAGTATGAGCCTATATATTTTATTTCAAAATCCGAGTGAAAGTGTTCCTTGAAGAAGTCTATAAACGCCAGCTGAAATACTTTCTGATTTATGTCTAATGCAGGAGTATTCATACATCCCACTATCATATTGCCACGCGCGTCGCCCAGCGAGCGCGTGCGTGGCCTTGTGTTTACCGTATATCGTTTTCTTTACAGCATATTGTTCGTGGGAGTGCTTGCCATGCTGATAGTGAAGAAAAAAACTGTAATGGGACGCAGTCGCGCTCATGACTCCGGAACCATTGTATAGGAGTGGGTTGGAGAAATCCCTCAGAAAGAACGTCTTCAAACGCTTACGAAAATATCTTGTATCACCTTCGACAAAACCGTGTTTCTTGCGGTTTCGTACAAAACACCACCGCTTAAAACATGGCTGCATGCCAAGGGCTTCTAATGCCGGGGGGACCGTTGTGGGTTCTGCGGGGACAACGAGACCATTATGCGCGTTTTTTGGACGGTGTATCGTGCCAACTCATGCTGCCCTGTCCTGTCATGCCGGCAGTGCCGCCCCCATGACGTCAGCACCGCCCCCTCTCTTATCTGTGCGTAAACGGTTATATAAGCAGTGACAATAAAAGGACCAAGGGCTTTTTGATCATCGGAGCTTGCTGCGTCTGTCTGACTTGTGAACAGAGCGCCGAACGATACATGGTGTCAGGAGTGGCTCACGCAGCCACAATCTAGACAGGCGGTCATGGAACCGCTGAAGCCGCCCGACCCTCTGCTCCTGTCTGGAAACGCTACCAAAAACTGGACGATATTCAAGCAGAAGTTTGAATTGTACCTTCAAGCCACGGCACCAGAAAAAACAAGGACGGAAGCTGCCAAGACCGCAACGCTGCTGCTCATCGCCGGAGACGACGCCCTGGAAGTGTACAACAACTTCACGTTTGCCGAGGAAGAAGGCAAGACTAACTACGAGGCTGTGGTGAAGAAGTTCGAGGACTACTGTTCCGACCAGCAAAATGAGGTGTATGAAAGATACGTCTTCCGTACAAGAATGCAGGGCGAAGCGGAGCCGGTGGAGCAGTTCATCCGTGACCTGAGAAAACAAGCAAGGTATTGCAACTTTGGTGAATTCTCAGATTCCATGATTCGTGACCAAGTGGTATTTGGCTCCAGCAACAAGAAGCTGCGCGAGAAAATGCTGAGGGAGAGAGATTTGACGCTTCAAAAAGCAGAACAAATTTGCAAGGCCGCAGAAGTCGCCAACAAACAAAATGAAGCGTGGCACGCTCCCGAACAAACAGTGGACTCCACCACAAGAAGCTACCGGCGCCATGCGGATGGTTCGAGAGCCACCAATCAGTGCCCCAAGTGCAACAGAAAACATGAACCGCGGAAATGTCCCGCGTTCGGGAAAATTTGCCGCGCCTGTCAAGGAAGGAACCACTTCGCAGCCTGTTGCAGGAAACGTGATGTCGGTGAGGTGCAGCATGATGACGAGGATTTCGACATCCTGGACGTGAGCGTTTGCGGCATCAAGAAAGAACGGGATTGGATTGTCAAGGCCCAAGTGTCCGAACAACAAGTTTCGCTGAAAGTAGACACGGGGTCACAAGCCAATCTACTGCCTCTCTCTGTGTATAACAGATTCCGGACAAAGCCCGTCGTAATGCCAAGCAACGCCGTTCTTCGCTCATACAGCGGAAATGTCATTAAACACATCGGTGTCGTAACGCAGGAGGTGATCATCAACAAGCGTCACTGCCAAATCGATTTCTTCGTCGTCAAACGAAGCCAAGCCATTCTTGGGCTGCAAGCGAGCGAGTGTCTGGGACTAGTATCGCGAGCGGTGGACGCTGTAACGGAAGAGAACGTTGCGCCCATTCTAGAAGAATTCCGCCAACTGTTTCAAGGCACGGGGTGTGTAAAACGACAGTACCGGATGGTGCTACGTGACGACGCGATCCCAGTGGTCCAGCCTGCTCGTCGGGTGCCCTTGACGCTACGGGAGCCTCTACGGGACGAACTACGGCGCATGGAGGCATCGGGCATCATCCGGAAAGTGGATGAGCCCACAGACTGGGTAAGCCCTCTTGTTCTGGTAAAGAAAAGTGACGGCAGCCTCAGGATATGCATGGACCCGAGAAATGTTAACGCATCCCTGAAGCGTGAACACTACCAAATGCCACAACGCGAGGAGATCGAGGCCGAACTTTCTGGAGCTGTGTTCTTTAGTAGACTGGATGCCAACTCGGGATTTCACCAGATTCCGTTAGACGAAGCGACATCAAAGATATGCACGTTTGGCACCCCGTTCGGTCGCTACCGTTTCCTTCGTCTTCCCTTTGGTATTTCCTCAGCATCGGAAGTCTTCCAGAAAACGTTGAGCGAAATATTTGATACCTTGCCAGGTGTAAGGGTTTACGTAGATGATATTTTGGTCTGGGGATCGTCTAAACGAGAACATGATGAGCGCCTTAAAGCCACACTGTACGAAGCACAACGTGCCGGTTTAACATTCAACTTGAAAAAGTGCAAGTTCGGTGTACAAGAGATAACTTTCTTGGGCGATGTCATTAGCGAAAATGGAATCCGTCCCATTCCTACATTAGTAAGCTGTTTACGCGACATGCCAGTACCTGCCGATAAGCTCGCGGTACAACGCATGCTCGGAGTCGTGAACTATTTTGGGAAATATTTGCCCGCGTTGACGGAGAGAACAAAGCTTCTTCGAGACCTAATTCGGAAAAACACTGTGTTCGAGTGGACGGAAAATCACGCGCAAGAATGGAACACAATCTGCGAAGCCCTCAGAAGCCAACCCTTACTGGCAATTTTCGATCCTGCCAAGGAAACAAAAATAACGTCAGATGCCTCACGAGATGGTCTGGGATCCGCGCTGCTGCAGCGTCATGGCAGTGACTGGCGCCCGGTCGCATACGCTTCAAGGGTAATGACCGACGCAGAAAAGCGTTATTCACAGATTGAAAAAGAGGCCATGGGAATTACGTATGGCTGTGAAAAATTCCATCATTTTGTCTATGGACGGCGGGTTTTAATAGAAACTGATCACAAACCACTGATTGCCATTTCAACAAAGGACATCGGTGCAATGCCACCAAGACTACAGCGTTTTTTCCTTCGGCTACTGATCTACGATTATGTACTACAGTTCATTCCAGGTAAAGACCTGGTCCTGGCTGACATGCTTTCAAGGGCGACGTCTGCTGCGTCGGGGGACACGGCCGGTTTCACCGACGTGCAGGTCCATGCGGTCGGCATTCTGGCATCACTAGTGAGTGATAAAACAAAACTGCTTTTTGCGCGGGAAACAAACAACGACCCTGAGTTGCAAGCAGTTGTGGAAAACATATCTTTGAACAAAAACATCGAAGGGGAACTGAAACCGTTCACTTCTGAGCTTTCTGTTGTAGAAGGAATTTTGCTGAAAGGATGCAAAGTAGTTGTTCCGAAGAAACTACGTCCGGAAACGCTGCGGCGCATTCATGAAGGGCATTTCGGTGTCAACAAATGCAAGGCTAGGGCAAGGCGTTTGGTTTTCTGGCCGGGTTTAAATGCGGACATTGAATCTATCGTAAGCAAATGCGGAATTTGCAAAAAGTATGCATACAGGCAGCCGAGTGAACCTCTTTGATGCGAAAAACCCCAGATCAACCTTGGTACAGGGTAGGAATTGATCTCTTTCAATATGCGGGAAGTACTTATCTCGCCGTATTTGACTCGCACTCAAATTTCCCAGAGGTGGAAAAGCTGACCGATACGTCTGCAAGAAACGTTATCGACAAACTGGGGGCCATTTTCGCAAGATATGGGATACCAGTAGAAGTCTGCTCTGACAACGGGCCGCAATTCTCGTCCCGTGACTTCGCGGCATTCGCCAAACAGTACGAGTTCAAGCACATCACATCTAGCCCGGAGTTTCCGCGTTCTAATGGCCTCGCAGAAAAGGGCGTGCAGATCATTAAGAGGCTCTTAAAAAAACAAGGGATGCACACGAAGATTTTTGGTTGGGTTTACTTAATTACCGCTCCTCACCCTTAGAAGATGGCCGTGCTCCAGGAGAACTGCTGCAGGGAAGGCGCCTGCGTACGCGGCTCCCGGACTTCAGCCAACAGCCGAGATCTCCCGTCAAAAAGCATCGCCAGCCGGAAACAGCAGGACGACGGCTGGACCCTCTCCAACAGGGACAGGTCGTAAGAGTCAGAGGCCAGGTCTGGTCTCGAAAGGCTAGGGTGATGGGAGCTGTCGCGCCCAGGTCGTACCAAGTGGCAACAGAAAATGGAAAGATTCTGAGGCGGAATCGTCAACATCTCCTGGCTACGTCGGAAGAAACCACCAACGAGTCATCAGGTGACAGCGATGATGGTGATGACTCGGGGACGCCGAAGCGGGAATACAGCTTCATCCAAGGTCGCCAGGAACATCTAACATAACTCCAGTGCCCAGAAGATCCACGCGAGAAACTGTTGCTCCCAGGCGTTTGGAGTACAACAGAAACTTTGAGCAAATTAGTTAAAACTGGGTGTTCTTGTTTTTATTATTTCTTCTTTCCCTAAACAAAGGGAGATGTATCGTGCCAACTCATGCTGCCCTGTCCTGTCATGCCGGCAGTGCCGCCCCCATGACGTCAGCACCGCCCCCTCTCTTATCTGTGCGTAAACGGTTATATAAGCAGTGACAATAAAAGGACCAAGGGCTTTTTGATCATCGGAGCTTGCTGCGTCTGTCTGACTTGTAGAACAGAGCGCCGAACGATACAGACGGTAAGAACGTGTATCACTTCTGGGCTGATTTCTGGTATGTGCTTGAGGAGGGTTATTACCCCAAACGGGTGTTTATTAAGTTTTTCACGACGGGACAACATAGTTTACACGTTTTGGAGATGTTGATTGCAGTGGCGTGTGTGCTTTTCAGCTGAGTAGAACGCTCTCTGTAGAGGCGTTTCCAAAACGGAAAACGGCCTGGACGTTGTTCATTGAGAAGGTGCAAGAAATTTCAACCCACGTAAAGTCAAAGCCAGCGATAACTGAGGAGGGCTGGGATGCAGGTGAACACTAAAATCACTAAACTCTTGCTGTATAAAACATTTGTGAGGTGCGTGAAACAAAAGGACCGGTGTTTATTGGTTGGAATATGCAGAAGATATTTGGACTGTGCACTGGCTGCGACCTGGCTGTGTTCGATTTCTTTAGTACCTCTTTGAGCATGTGCACAGTTTGATGTACCAGAGACTTGCTCACAAGGCTATGTGGCCGCATGTATTGTAAAGAATTATGCAATTAATTAAAAATATATGTTTCTTCACCCTGCTTAGCTTTCGTGCGGAGGCCTCGGGTTTAATTACTGGGAGCGGCGCGTCTTCTATTTAGTCTTTCAATTTCGCATTCTACTAAGTTCGAGAACCTTGTCGTCTGATCGAGGTACGAATGTTTCCAAATATTCCAGACACCCACCCCGCTACATTATTCATGCTACATGGAGAGTCGGGGTCAGTCTTCGCTCCAGCGCTCAACACAGCCGTTTCTCCGCCATCGACGCCTGCGACGTTAGACTGTTTTGTTTTGCTTTGGGTACACGTTTGCCCCATCATACATTTACTTTGCGTCGATTTTCGTAGCCTCATTAAATGTCATTCGTCATATTTTTGGTGGAGGTGCGGTGTACATCACAAGCTACGTGACCCTCCGAGCGACGGCAGTGCTAGTCCGCTCACCAGCGACAAAGCAATTTTCGAGGAGGAAGCCTTAGCGCGAACAAGCCGTCATACCAAAGGACAAGCACCGGAATTCGGTCACCCTGTAGCAAAACCAAAGGAAAAACACCGCGACCAGTCGTCATCCTGCTCGTCGCCCCCGGAAACCGGCTCCTTTCCACTGCGAAAACTATAAAGGAATCGACGACTGGATCCAGCAGTTCGAACGACTGTCCCGCTCAAACGGACTGACACTGGAGCACTGCCTTCGCAAAGTTTACTTCGATTTTGAGGCCACAGCATGGAACTGGCTTCAGAAACATGAAGTTTCGATGACCTTATAGAATTACTGAGGCTCCAAGGTACGCTTTCCAAGAACAGCGAAAAGAACGCGCCGAAAATCTTCTTCACGCTATAATTCAAGGCCCTAGCGAGAGCGTCGTTAGCTTTGTTGAAAATACTATTCCACTCATAAACTACGCCGATCCTCAAGCCACCGAAGCAAAGAGCTGAGAATCCTGATGCGAGGTGTCAAGCAGAAACATCTTCGGGAGCCTTGTGCGATCTCCTCCTACCAACGTCGAAAGTTTTGTGAAGCCGGCGACGAACGTTGAACAGGCCCTGCAAGCACGAGCCGCCCACTACCCTTGACTTACTGGCGTCGCTGCACCCGCGCCTCCGAGCTGCGCCATCTGCTCTAATATACCGGGGATCCCCAAATTCCAATCGCCGCGAAATCCTACCGCCAGAGGACACCTTGTTACGTCCGTCAGAAGGTGCACTCCCGGAGTCGAGATTCACGGCGAGACGCGCCCTGTGAAATTCTTCGGTCTACAGATTATGCCAAAGACGTTATTCTCGGCATGGAAATTTTTGTTTAAATACGGCGCCTTCATCGACCTTGGCGAGAACAGATTGACGCTGCGGACACCTATTCCACGCCCAGAGAAACCCCAAACAACATCACGTCTCCGTCCGAGTCACTGCCAATTAAGTAAATCTTCCGCCATAATCAAGTGTTGTAGTATACGTCATGACCGATGCAGCTACCCGCGGCGAAGTTGTTCTGGAGGGAAAAGTTCAATTCCTCCTGAGAAGAGGAATAGGCGCCGCAGAGGGGTAACTAAACTTCAGGATGCACGCACTGTAGTTCACGTGACGAAATTCTGACTAGAAACACAACACCCCACGAAAGGTGCTCAAGTTGGGCCGCGACGAGGAACCCGGAGCTCCACTGAAATCACCGCAATTGCTGAAGAACCCTTGCCACCTCAGCAAAACATGACGCCGCCAGCGCAGCTCGGCATCGATCCCAAGCTTCCAGGCCCAAAACAAAGGCTGGCGAGTGACCATCTTGCCGCATACAGCAGTGCTTCGCGTCGTTGTCGAAGGTGCGCCAAACCACCGTTGCGAAGCATCGCATCGTTACCGAGCACGACGCGCTGTCTGTGCATCGGTCACCATACCACGTCTCCATAAAATAAAAATAGGTCATTCAGATGCAAGTGCGAAAAATGCTGACCGACGACACAATCCAGCCTTCAACCAGTCCGTGGGCCTCTCCGTCGCACTGGTTAAGAAAGGCATAACACTTAGGTCCTGCGTGGACTGCAGGCAGGTGAAAGGCGGTGATCTGAAGGGCGTGCATGGCAGACCGAAGTCGATGAACAGCCTGAGAGAAGACAGAGCTGCGTCACGCCGGATGCTGCTGTACGAGCTTAAGCTGATACCTTTGGACTATGCAGCACCAGCAGCCTGCTGGCGTGTCGGCATAGCGACGTGGCAGGACTGAAGTGGCAGAGTTGTGCCCCTACCTCGACGAAGTCGTAAGCTTTTCAGGCGACTGGACGAGCACTTGCGACGACTCCAGAGCTGTTTATACAAGTCACATAGACCACCCGCCTCACCCTATAGCCATTGAACGGTCGGTTCGCCTATGACGAACTGAAGTTCCTAGGCTATGTGGTTTTAAATGATGAAGTTCGCCCAGACTGAGAAAAGACTCGCGCCGTCGCGGCATTTTCAGTGCCAATAAACCGGAAGATTGTGCGAAGGATCCTCAGACTGGATGCGTAGTATCGGCGCTTCGTTCGCGATTTCGCAAAGATTTCGGAAACGCTCACAAACTTCCAGAAAGGATGCTCAGGTGTTTGAAGGGCCGAGTAACAGTAGACATTCGATAACACGACACGACGACTGCAGACTCCTTAAGTTCTTGGACTCTTCCATAAAGATGCCGAAAACGAGATTCATACGGACGCAAGTAACGCATTACTTGGCGCGGTACTGGTTCAAGCGAGAGAAGGCACTAACACGTCATCGCCTACGCATAGTCGGCACTGTACTAAGCAGAGATAAATTACTCCACCACTGAAAAGGATTGTCATGCGGCCCACTGGGCGAATGAACAAGTTACTCCGCTACTTTTATGGAAGCCCGTTCCGTGTTGTCACGGACCACAACTCTCCTTGTTGGCTTGCGCACCTAAAGCACTCTTCAGGACTCCTCGCTCGATGGAGTCTCCGACAGCAGGAGTTCAACGTGACTGTGGTCTACACGTCAGTCGCAGCAAGCAAAGTGACGACGATTGCTTGTCCAGAACTCCTGTAGAGACATCTCCCGGTAGCAGTGAGGACGATGGCGACGAGGTTTTCCAAAGGCGCAGTGAACACCGCGGCATGACACGTCGTCAAAGGGACGGTAATGAGTTGCGCGCGCTAATCGAACACGTCGAAAAACGGGGAGTACTATCTCCCCGTGCCTTCTTCGAGTACCCTGCCAACCTTCGCTATTCGGCAAGGTGTACTTTACAAGGAGAACCTCGAAGACAACAGCTTGCCATGGCTGCTGGTAATCCTACCGACATTAGAGTGGAGCTCAACCAAGCCTGCCACGACGACCCGAAGTCCTGACAGCTTGGTTACAGCCGTGCTCTGGCCCGAATTATGCTAGTCAGTATGGTAGTGTAGATCTCGTTGGAGCTGCGACGAAAGCAACCAGCTCGGACAGCGTTTGGATTCGAACTGATGTTTATTATCGCGCGCTGTGGAGGCATTGCCACTTCGACGTCATTGTCTGTGCGTCATGAGCAGGCCGTAAGTGTCGCAACAGATCTTCAACGTAGATTTTATTGTTCCTACTTCTCAGGGTTACTATGGATGTCATTCACCAGCTCGCCTACGCTTTTTTACCCTTCTTCACTATCTGAGCGATGTTGACTGGACCTCACCGTTGCTCTGCGCAAGCAAAGCTACGATGATAGCCAACGTCCAGCTTCCAAACAATCACATAAAATATTAGATGCTCGCTGACGTTGCATACAAATATCATGAGCCCTACATGCCATTGTGGAAAGTGCCATACATTAAGAAAGGTTTAGGAGCCCTGTAAAAGCACAGAACACTAACGCGCGGGTGCTCTTTTTAGGCCCGCTTTAGACGGGGCGATTTCACCCAGCGACTTGACATCGCAACAGCAGCAACATGGGCCGCCCGCGTTCACACATAGCAACCGAATTGCTACGACTTGCCATCATCATCACTCAATTTGATTTTTCTTGCACAATTTAGACGCACAGCTACGCGCTAAACAACGTGTTTTTATACCTTTGAATGGTGTTGAGAATACTCACTCATCTTTCTGAAAAGGTTTATTTCCAAAAACGATCCATTTCAAACCAGAACCAAGTATTTAGCTGTCATCATCACCACCACAGGTGTGTCACGTGAAAATATCGCGTCCCTGATTGGCCTGCAGCCGCTTTAAACGCCTTCGAATTGCTCGGAGTTGCTCGCTTGTTCGAGCCGGATCCGATCTCAGCAATTCGTGTCAGATCTGAGAGAAAGCTAGGGAACAACCCGCCAGCAACCTCAAAATTGCTGGAAACGTTGCCCCCCTCTGAAGCGGTGACCTTAGGGCATGAAGAGTACAGGAAAGCACTAAGGCTATTTAAACGTTGGCTATATTACCTTTAACTTGAGAAAGAAAACAATACAATTCGAATCTTTACGTCGAGTTGCTTCTCATTTTATTTCCTCATTGATTACGTTGAGGAAAAACAGAGCAGTCGTGCGGACACTGCCCGTCGTTTTCCCACGCCGCAAATGGCCACAGCACTTTGCCAGTTGCCTCAAAATGGCGTCGGAGGGAAGGTTGGTGACACGTCCGACAGATGGCAGGCGAGATCTGGATAAGGTCAGGGCTATGTATAGAGAGAGTTTGGTCAATGAGAGGCGCGGGCAGAAGCCAGGGCGTGCACCAGACTCGGAAAGAGGGCTTCGAGCATGCTCTCTTGACCAACCAGAAGTTGAAAAAAAATCCCCTAGTGGTGGTAACGAGAAACGGTTATGATCAAACCCATATGTTCGTATATAGTAATATTAAGCGCGCAAGATGAGGTGTAGTAACTCTGCGTGGTTGAAAATAGGGTGCACGTTATGTTTCGATCGTAATCATGAAAAAAGATGCTAAGGAACGAATGCGCCGCTCAGCTCTGTTTTGCACGGACAAAGTGTGACCGCTCGGACGGCAAATTTCCGGCCCTCGGCGCATGGCGGAAGGATAATGTCAAACGTTCCGCTAGCCGAACTCCTCCACCATCATTTTGTATGAGCGTGATTAAAACATCAAATGTGCCATGTTACCAGTCACCGAGAGTTACTCGGGTGCACTTGTCAGGCTTATTTCTCGCGACCACCGCTGGGAAATTATTTCCGGCTTCTGGTTGGTCACATTCGAATTTCTGAAGACGCCCTGGAACACGCCCAGCCGCTTTCGGCCAATGGCGCCTCCTCATTTGTCTCTATACTTCCAACGAATGGCCAAACTCTCCACATACACGGATCTCAATAAAGTCTAATGCGTGGCAGAGCGGTTGCCGTGCTTGGCTTTCGTGTGGAGTCTCCGGGTGCGATTCCTGGGAGGGGCGCGCGTCTTTATTTATTCTTTCAATTTAGCGTTCTCGTAAGTTCGATAACCTTGTCGTCTGATCGAGGTACGAATGTTCTACGCGCCGAACATCCTACGCCGAATATTCCAGAAATACCCGTGCGGGTACATAATGAACTCTGCATGGCGAGCCGGGGTCAGTTTTGCTCAAGCGTTCTACCCCACTGTTTCGCCGCCTTCAACTCCAGCAACAGAAACCTTTTTCTATTCTTTTTTACCGGAAGTTTGCAAAAAAAGCGAATTTATTGTTCGACCGCGTCAGATTTGTGCCAGCGTCAATACAGTGATTTGTTGATCGCGCGAAAAGCGAATGTGCGGCAAATCTGAATTCCTTGGTTTTTCATCCAGCATTCGCTCCATAACGTTGTAGGGTTCTCGTCCAATTAACCGGGCCCCTGCCTCCGGATGAACGTGACAGAGCAAACGCATAGCTCTCGGCAGAAGGGTTTATTCCACTCACATTCTGCTGAGGGGTTTCGAGGATCCGGGATAGGTGATCTAAGAACCCTGGGAGGGGCTCGCCGCCACTGTTTGTTGTATGCCGATCGTTCCTGCGGTGCTAGTCCACACCGCAACCTGTGGACGTCGCCGTCGAGGGTCGAATCCAGGGTCTAATTTCGGACCATCTCACCGGGCCGTCGCCCGAGCCGACGTCGCAGTCGCCACCACCGCGAACGTCCGTCGTTGCCCGTTTCCAGCGCAAGAGTCCCTCTCAATCTCCCGTCGTCTCAGCATTCGTCGCTCTTTCCGCCGTAGCCGCGCACCAAACAGGGAGCCTCCTGTCTCCCATCGTGGGCGGTCTCTCGCTGGAGCTCCCATCCGGCTCTGCCGTAGCAGGTGCAGGTTTTCGGGCGCCGAGGCTATCCGGGAGGGGCATCCTAGCATCCCCACCACCGACACCACCAATGTCTTCAAGATGGGTCTCGAGAGAAAAGGTACTAGGGCACCAAACTTCAAAGGCGCCGTCCTCGCCACGGAGGCGACCGAAAACGAGTCCTCAGGCGCCGGCGTCCGGTTGTCGATCAGAGGGGGCTGGTGAGACCCCACCCATCCCCGCCAAACCAAAGCCCGGGGTCATGAAGGTCAGAGGTGGAGGTGGTGCAGATGACCCAAATACCGCAAGAGGAGCTGAGCTGAGTGTCGCCGATAATGGCGACCACCCTCGATGATCGCAGCCAGGGTGCCAAACGAGGCAAGCCCACGGGCAGCGTTCATTGGCCGGGAAGCTCGACCAGGTAGCGCACAGTCCAGAAACGGGCCCAGAGCACCACCGCTCACAACGCGCACGGGCAATAAGTTGCACACAATACACCAGAAATTAAAAGTCACCTTCCACCGCAGGTTCCAGCCAGAAAAACAAACGCGAACAAATCACGGCATTGAATATCGCACAGCGTGATGAAGCCGAGTCTTCAGCTCAGTGGGTATGGCACAAAATACAAAGAATCTCTTCGTTCTAAAACTATAAATCATACACTCATCAGGATCGTCCCGCTACATGTTCAAAAGACGTAGCCAAAAATAAAACTAATCATCAAGTCAGGAAGCATGCAACAACACTAAACTATTGTCGAAGTGTAGACATTAAACAACCGTTGTTCTTAAACAAGACAACCCAATCGCTCTCTACTAAAATGTTGCATAATCTACGAGCTTCTCCGACAACAGAATTCACTTTTTCCACAGCTAAAATCACTTTTGATGAAAACACGAACATCAACACAAAAGATAACCGTCTGCACGTTACAAACAGCTACAAATCCTACACCGTTCGCGAAGTGCGATACGCAATAACCATACGAACAGAACCTGCCACTAACAGTACCAATTAACGTTACGCACATTAACGTGGACATCGTTCGCGACTTCTTACGCCACAAGCAAGCCACGAGTCCTCACGACTACGTTACGCAGCGTGCCGTCATCAGGTCGGATAGCCACCACTCCGAAGGGCCCGTGTCCCGTGGTACCGGCCATTGAGGCCAGCACAAGGGGACAAGCGTTTTTATAGGCCGGATGGTGCGCCCAGCAAGTCTATGGACCGTCCTTCGTACAAGGCTCTGTCCGCAACGTCTGGCAGTGTACCAGAGGTTGCCGCTCTCACTGATCGGGGATAATCCCCAAACAAGAGCGATGAGCGTGCAACGGTGGTACGCACCGAGGAGTGTAGTGGAGTCCTGGCCCTGCACAAGCTCGAAAGTTGCGATCAACGCATTAATGCACATTCAAGTTCACCCCCGGCCAAGCCACAACACTGCATGACCTAAAAGTCTTCTTTCGACTGTTAACGTCGGCCCAGGATCGAGCAATGGAGGTACCTCACCTACGTGTCTCGCAACTCTTTTTTCTCAATCCAAGCAACGAGTCCTTGGATGAGACGCAGCAAGGTAGGCACAAAGCCCGCCACAGACCAAGTCAAAACACCGCATAACTCAAAAGTATTCTTGCGACTGAAAAAGACTGGCCAGGTTCCAACAATGTAAGCACCCTGCACGCGCCTTTTACCTTCCGCGCTACGCCGAGGTGCCATATACCCCAATCTAATCGGCCGATCTTGGAAATAGACGAGTTAATAAACTATATTTGCTTCGCATAAACCGATTCCGCGGCGTCAAAGTGTTTACCGCGATTTACCGCAGGATTTCAATACCCGCTACCCATTCATGCAAAGGCTGCAGTATGTATAGCGCCGGGCTGACCTAACGCACAACAGTTATAGGCCGTCGACGGCAATGCCGCTGCCATAATTTCTAGGCTTCCCGAGCACGTACGTTTTCCCGGGCCTCCCACGCAGCTGTACCGGATAAAACTGTGAATAACTCATCGCATTATCGCAAGACCACCACCTCATCCGTAAGGCTTTTTCGCTACACGAGAACGGCTCCTTCCCCACAAACCGTCTTTCCCCCCTAACTCTAACTCCGTTAGCCCTCCGCACGCCATCGCGTCCCAACGCGTACACAAACACGGCGGAGAACCGGTACCGTGTCCAGCGGCAACGCAGGGCACGTACTTCCCCACCCCCTTCTCCAGGCAGGGGGACAACAACTAGAGAGTAATCTCCGCCCGAAGCGCAAACTCCGATATGGCAGTGTGAGGGTCCGGCAAAAACTGCACGCAATTAAGCGGGATCGCCCTCACGACTCTACAGCCAGGGACGATGAGAACATGACAATCGCGTCAACCTGGTACCCCCGGAGCAATTACACACAGCCACTGATAAAGTGGGTACGGAAACTCGGTGGCTCTCGGAATTCCGATGCATTCGCACCAGGCATCGCGTATCCGGGAACACTTGGGGGGATTAGTCCCACAGGTGTCACCTCTGGCAACAAAGTACTGCATCTGTGCGGTCGGAACCACAAGAGCACATATTGTGCCCCAACGCTGTGGACGCACGGAACTAAAAACCGCGCCGACAGCTCAAACAAGGCCAGCTAAGAGCGAGCGTGCGGTAAAACTCGAACGCTAGGCTCCCCTCGGACAAAATGCAGTTTGGGAATCATTTTTCGATGCAATCCGTGCATCCGCTGTCCGCAATGGAAGTAGTATTAAGATAGTCCCACAGCGAACCATCTCTGACGCGTGCAATCGAAAACAGTCAATACAAGGCACTGGAACGATACGCGAACAAAGGCGGCTGTGCGAGTCACATCGCCCAATAAATGAGCTGACATCTCACCCATGCGGACGTGGACGGCTGGAGGCGTATTTGCGGGCGACAGTACACCCGACACTGCAGGCCTCAAAGGAGTCGGGAATATCCACGCGCACTGAACACTTGCGCGGCATCAAGAGGCTGAAGGATGAACCTGCCAACATCCGACGGCGCAGCTAAACAGTGGCTTAAGGCGCTCCTCACCACAAGGGATAGACTCCTGGTTGTCTGGGAACAAAGGATTGTCAGCAAAGACAACGCCTTGGTCCGCGCTTCCTGTTCAAGCAAACGATCATGTCGGATCTCGTGCGGCGTTGCTACAACGAGGATCGCCCCCAAAGGAGTGCAGAAGCAATGCCCCAATCCAACCGGAAACAGGCCAGGAAACGGAACTCTAGCCTGACTGTAAATCAGGCCCCAGCGTTGGGCGTGAATTATGTAGGGTTCTCGTCCGATTCCCCGGGCCCCTGCCTCCGGATAAACGTGACACAGGCAAACGCATAGCTCTCGGCAGAATAGGTTTATTCCACTCACTATTTTGCTGGTGGGTTTCGGGATCGGGAGAGGTGATCTGATGCAAACTGGAAGGGGTGCGCCGCCATCTGTTTGCTGCACGCCGATCGTCCCTGCGGTGCTACTCCACACCGCATCCTGTGGACGTCGCCGTCGAGAGTCGAATCCAGGGTCTGAATCCGGACAATGTCACCGTGCCGCCACCCGAGCCGACGTCACGGTCGCCACCACCACGAACGTCCGTCGTGGCCCGTTTCCGCGCAAGAGTCCCCTCTCAATCTCCCGTCGTCCCAGCTTTCCTCGCTCTTCCCGCCGTAACCGCACACCAGGCAGGCGGGAGCCTTCTGTCTCCCATCGTGGGCGGTCTCTCGCTGGAGCTCTTGTCCTGCTCTGCCGTAGCACGTGCTGGTCCTCGGGCGCCAACGCTGTCCGGGAGGGCGGTCCTAGGATGCCCACCGGCGACACCGCCCATGTCTTCAAGATGGGTCTCGAGGGAGGAGGCACTAGGGCACCAAACTTCAAAGGCGCCGTCCTCGCCACGGATGCGACCGAAAACGAGTCCTCAAGCACCGGCATCCGGTTGTCGACCAGAGGGGGCTGATGAGACCCCACAAAGTAGAGACGTTACTCCAGTCTACTAGCACAGTAAAAACACTTGTGTAGGAACTTGATGTCGTTCCTACGAATACATCATATATTAAAATGATTAACACACCTGGAATTTAGCTGCGCACCAATTTGGCGTCGGCTTCGGCTGCTAGTCCCAGGTCGTGTCTCTCGTACTTCGGCGAGGCTCCCTCGAAGAGAGCTGCCATGCTTATTTTATTGCGCAACTGGTGCTCCCGGATGGTGTCGGGTCTTCCTGGAGCGCGGCAGAGACTCCTCGGGTAAGGGGTCCGCCTTGCGCGTGGTGTCATAGAAATAATGAAAAAAATCGCCATACATGCATTGTGAAAGATTAAATGGGTTATGACACAAATATTAAACGTATAGATTATAAATGAAATGGAATGCTCATAGGCTACTTAGTATATACAACAAGTTACGCGATTTTTAGAGCTCTGGTAATTGCAGAATTCAACTTACGTATTTTTGTCATTTTCATCTGGCGACGAGGTAACACTGCCCAAGCAGGTTACGCCATGGTGTCCATAAACCTCGTGATCATGGACGCTCTCTCATTCCAGGCACCCTATGATCGTCCAAGCTCTCCTCGCCGCGGTACGATCCAAACCGCTCACGCAACTCGGTAACCCGAACGCTATTCTCGCTCTCGAACCCGGCCCGTTGACCTTCCACCCTGCATGCGCCTGCAAGATATTCCCGGACGACGGTGACCACGGCGAGTTCCTCCATAAGCCGTCGCAGCGGTCGCAGTCAAAATGAACAGCTTCTAATATCTGTTGACAGCAGTCACTCTCATCGCTGCTGGGATCAATGTCGAACACTTTGACAAGGCGAGCGATGCCGCAGACGTAACCGTCATGGACCGCATGCTCGAAACGCGGAACGTAAACGAGGAAGCTGAAGCTTGATACGCCAAGAGACCCAAGTCGGTGAGTGAGTGCAAGGGGACGCCGCTCGGGAGGCTGCCTACATAGCCAGCCTCCCGCTCCGCCCGGATCCGCTCCCTCCGGGGGAATTGCATATAAATCGATTGGTCCACGAAACTATCGCGCAATTTTCAAAACAAATTTTGCAGGATTATAGAAACACAAAATGGGTCCTATGCAGTATAATTATCTTATTTTTATTTTTGGCTTGTCATAACCACTTTAACGCAGCTCGAATTTAAGGTCTTAATGATGTAGGGAGGCGTGCTATACGCGCCGTTTTTCTAATATTCCTTAGACTAAGTTAATGCCTCAAAAATCATTGCCTTTGAATTTCATAGGCAATAGAACATATGCAAAATTGTTCGAACTTCTGGCTAAAGTATGTGCGCGTGGCACAATTGTTGCATCGATATTCCTCTGCTCTTCGTGAATTTCGTTGCCTTGTCGGTCAACAATCGAGGCCTACTGCTCGCTGTCATTCATTTTCAACCACACCTGCGAGCTAAGGGTTGGTATTGTTTAACGCTCTTCTTTTGCATGCACAGGCCTGTCGCCCCGCCAGTCGCTGGTTTCTCGCCGAAACAATACATGGCGGAAGTACACTTCAGCTCGATATATTGCTTTTAATGGAGGCAGAGGCATGGACGCGGGCGCCTGGTTCCCGAAAGCTCTGGCTCTGCGCGAGTGCTTGCGCGACCGAAGGATTCTTCAGAACTACGCTCTCGCGCCCTGGCATTTGCCAGCGCTGAAGCGAACTGGTAAGGCGAAGCTGGTATTCCACAGGGATGTCCGCTGAGTGTCACTCTGTGAATTGTAAAAATCACCTTCATATTTTATCTTATTCCACGCTCGAATTTTCAGTCCATCTATGTTGACGATGTTAAAATTTCATTTTCCTTGTGTAACTAAGCTAGCTGTGAGCGCTATTGGGAACTGACCCTCGACAAGATAAGCCAATGGGCTGATTAAAATGGTTTCCAGTTGTTCGCTGAGAAGACTGTGGTTGTATGCTTTACCAGAAAATGAGGAGTTGCTTTCGAGCCATCACTGCATATCAAGGGTACACTAATTCCTGTTTAAAAATTAAGGGTACCCTAATTCCTGTTTAAAAGGCG
>JAZHYW010062306.1:0-17044 GCA_037355805.1 Ixodes ricinus | reverse complement strand
CGAGACTTTCAGATTGCATTATACGAAAACTGCAAAAATCCTGCATTTCACGCCTAAAACCAGAATGCTCACCGCCTCAATAAGCAAAACTTATCTAGTCTCCTCGTTTAAAAGTATAGTTTGATTTCTATGCCGGGGATCTCTTGGAAATGAGCTAGAAAGGTCTGCGACTCCAAGTACCGAATTTAAAATCTCCTCAAAAATGCATTTGACGGGTGCAGTTTTGTTTTTTTCTCTCTTGATTTTGTTTTCGGCATTTTGCAATAGCAGCTTCAGAACGAAAATCTCGGCGCGGTTCGGTCGCCTGCGACGGATTCCTTGGTTAAAATTCTCGAGAATGCTTTTTTTTGTTTTTATATTGCTCCAAGGAACGAGTCAGCGCCTCGAGATTTTTCTGCTTAACTTGCCCTACTTTGTACACCTCGGATAATCTTAGCTCCTTATATGCGGATACACAATTTTCCGGTTTATTTTATAGCGAGCCTCGGAGTGAATATTGTTCGTTATAAAGTTGTGCAGTCTTAATGACTGTCATTCACTGTCCGGTCTCTACCATAAGGCATATACGTAAATTTCATGCCGGAGAAATTAACATTCACCAAAAAACGTTGTAGAGGAGCTAGCGGTTATCAATATATAAAAGATGAACTTTCGGTTATCTCTCCTCCAGTCAGCTTCTGCGGAGATAAACATGAATACAATTTTATAATTCCTAATCCCACATCATAGTAAGAAAACCAGGCAAATATTTGTGAGCCGAATCATGCGGTGATGAGCATAACAGCTGCACGCCTTGGTCATACACAGTTATATTGTGCTCTTGTTGAAAGCAGGTATACCAACAAGCTTTCGAAACCCAGGAAGCAAAACGTCTCCCTTTTGTTTTTCTGTTTTCTTGGGATCAGTGATCGAGTATGTAAACCGCTGCCAACGTTCCGTCTTATATATTTTTTGAATCTACCTTACTATTTTCACCAGATATACCGTCTCTGCTACTCTAAAAACTGTACTTCTGGGCCGCTTTATATCTTCAGGAATAGAGAAAAAGATCCATATATCTGGTATATAACCTAATTTGATGTCGTTATTCGCAGCTTATAAACATGTTTTTTGTTGTTTAGAATACTCAAACGCTAGAATTTGGTTTACAATGAACGATGTTACCCTTGTGAACAAAGCATGAAAGCGATCGAAAGTAATCTAGGAAGCTGCTGTCGTAACAGGGGAAGTTTCTATCCAGTAATTATTTTTTGCTTTTGTACAGTTTCAATTTATTAAACCAAGAAGTTGCCTATTTTTAATATCAAAAGCCCATAGCTTACGTCTTTTTGTCCACGTCTTTTTGAATCTTTGGAGAGTAGGTAATTTATTCGGAGCATTATATATAAAGCAACAAAATCGCGACATGTGGTTGAATGCAAAAATGTCGATCCTTGAGAAACCTCTTTATGACCTTTTATATTTTATTATGGTTGTGTCTTCCTTTCTTATCTTAATTCCCAAAGCAGCGGACTGCTCCGTCTATATGCTATTCTCAAACTCCTTACGTTAGTAATAATACGTGCCTATTGAATTTGGATTTTTAGATACTTGCCTTAGCAACATACGGCCAACCTTTGAATACAAACAACATGAAAATAGCAGTAAAGCACAAGTTAAGACAGGTAGAAAATTTTGTGTAGCATATCAAACAACACGAACGCAGTCCCTTACAACGATTCAAATAATTACCCTGCCACATTTATTGGTGGATTTAAATAACGAATTGTTTCTAATTATGCATGTTGGTAGATAGTTTAACTTGACATATAACATCCTGTAAAACAGTAGGGCAGATTTTAGCGTTTAGTGCTTCCGCGACATCATGAAATCGGGCAATTATACTCTAGCTCACAACTTCTCTCCAGCAGTCGCAAGTAAGTACCTTCGAAATACCACAGCCAGGCATCCATTACATTAACATCATTCCATTGAACTTTGGAGATAGAGCACAATTGCATTAGTTAAGGCCTAGAAAATCTTCCTTATTATTATTTTTAAAAAAGCTATCTCTAATAATATAATTAAACATTTCGACAAATTTACATCGAAATTCATTTTAGTAGAGCTTGCATTTTTAATACTATGTTTCTTAGCTTCATGTATTTGGATGTTCCCAGCGAAACGTCGATGTTAAGATGCTTAAGTAACATATACCTAATAGTGCCCCATAAACAAAATAAAACTGTTCCAACAAAAATATTGAGGTTGAGTCGTTAGAAAAATGGTGGACATGTCGCGAACCAACAGTGCACGCGCATTCTTTGAGAAAAAAGTTAGCCGATTTCGTCTGAACTCTTAAAACGTGCGTGTCTTTTCTTTCTCTTTCTTTTTTTCTTTTTGGGGGGGGGGCGGGGCGCACAGCTTGAAATTATGCGTTCCGTGCTTTTTACCGTATTGAGTCAGAAAGATCAACCTTATGTCTGATATTGTCACGAATGACAGACAATGAGGCAGGAGTAAACATAATTAAACTAAGTGTTTAATGGGGGCGAATATGTTGCAGGAGCGCAAAAGAAGAACACGCGTCGAGAAAAATGCAGAGAGCGACGACGGCGGCAGCAGCTAACGACGGTGCGCCAGCGTAACAAATGGCTATCACGAGAAAAAATCAGTGAATGAACCGGCAATACGGCTCTCGGCTCTTTGTCCACTAAACTCCTCATCTCGAATGTTCGTCCTATAATGTTTGGAAAAAAGCTAAGGCGTGACTGACCAGGCAAGGTGATTCTGGCCTCCTTATCGGTTAGTTTTGGGGTAAGAGTGTACGCGAATCTTCGTAACTAGTGGTTCACAAATGGGGTCCGCGGACCCTTTGCGCTCTACGAAGGCATTTTAGGGGACCGCGGAGGCATTTTAGGGGTCAGCGAAGCCCTGCCTCATAAATCAAGCCAAGCAATAGTTTTTCTTTTTTAGATAGAAAATAGAAATGATTTAATTTTCGCTTGAGTTTTCTCGTATGTATGTCAATGAGAGAAGCCTACTTCACACTATCCCTTACTTGTATCCATTTATTAAAACCATTATCATAATTAACCTATGCCTTTCCCTTCCTTGCACCAAGAACGGGGTCCTCCCTCAACTCCGCCGACACACAACGGATTCGCGAAATATCAACGGTGTATAACCACTGTTCTAGATGAACGGAGGAGCGTATCTTCTCGGTCATGCACGCGGCACTGCTCCCCCTTTTAAGGTGCAACCCCACCGATCAATGCAATATGCTTATTTTTGAGAGCCTTAAACTTTTTATGTATGCTATGCAGGATTATATCCCTTATACCAAATTAAAGAGCTGCCATCCATTAACAATTCAATGTCTAGAAAATAGGGTTATCTTTAGCAGCCTTTTTTCCATTTATATTTTAATGGACCTCGCTTTCAAAATGTAACATTTATGTTCTTGAGCTACAATTATCCAATTCATACGAAACGTTATATGTCGAGCCTATGGAACATTACAATCACAAACATTACATATCTAACTAAATAACCACTTCAGGTTTCAAAATAAAAAATGAAGTTAAAAATAGCGTTACTTTTCTGCGTTATAAAATCGTATGTGTGTGACCGAAAGCGAATTTTGAGACATTGAAGTGCGAACCGTTTCGTGATATTGCATTGGATGAAAATTACATATCGATAGGTTGCACGGTTGCTTCATTATAGGGCATCAAACTTTTTCCATTTAGTTACGACAAGCCACAGTTTCGTGATAACAAACACAGATGGTGCCAGCTGATCCGGAATAGTTTTTAATCGTGTTTGTCGACGTGCACCGTTTGGAGCGCTACATGTAAGACCAAAATAACACCCAAGGTCTGGGTGTCAGACGCCTGAAGGCTTGAGCGGAGCGCGGGCTAGCGATATCAGAAAAACAAGCGTGACGCTGCATGTTTGTTTGTATATTTGTTTATTCAGACTTTACCGTCTCCGATAACAGGGCGGGCAAAAGGCAGATATGCTCTGCCCAACGTGGCCCCGTTGCCGGTTGACAATTCTCAGCTCATCACGAAAAGAAAACATACACACAAAAATTACCAACAATAAACAGTGAATAGGAAAGAAAAAGCACACCTTTTTATACAGTAGCTACAACATCGTTGAGGTAGTTAAATATATGGCAAAGAGAAGGCATTTATAAACAATAGAATTATAACAGGCCTACAAAAAGTGGTTTAATATATTACACAAGTATGTTTAAATATGTATTTCGTTGCGCATAATAGAAGGTACTTTTTGAATAAGTAGTTATACCTGTAATTAAACCCAGATTTTGGAATAATTTCTTGAATGTTGGGATGTTTGATTATACATATCAGGTATTAAATATGCCAATTGTTGTGTACCGTAATTCGTCCTTGGCAAAGGTATTCTATGTGTCATGTGGAGGCAGGCGCATACGCCCGTACGTTCCGCATTGTATCGGTAGCTTTTCCATTAGAAAGGGAAGCCGCAACGGGCGTAGAAGCATGTGCTAATTCCAGAATTTCTCATCACGCTGGACAACTTCTATATGGGTGTCGCCTGACGTCAATACTACGAGAACGCAGCACTTACTGTTCCACCAGAAAATTTGGAGACTACAGAAATGTAGTTTTCCGTCAAATTACTTGTAGAGTTCTTAGTAAGCGATGAAGCTTTGTCGGCGAGATTATTTGCAGTCCTCATCAGGTCTCTTTGTAGCGTGTACGGTAAATCTTCAAATGTGGTTGATGCTTGCTGCTGATGCTGTTGACAGTAGCAGTAGTAAGGGGAGTAGTTGTCATGCGTTCCAAATACATATCTCGGTCCATTTCGCAGATTGCTCGCGTACTCTTGAGTTGTCTGCTTGAGCGCATGGGTTGCAGAGATAGCTCCCTTTGCCGTGGCTGTCAATCTTTATATCTTAACATTTGTCAAATGCTTTGCGTGACTTCCTCCTAAGCTCCTAATGCCATAGTGTGACTTGCTATAGTTCTTAATGAAGTGGTTAATGCAAGCCACCTTTGTTATCATCCAATCATATTCAGCACTGGTTTTGAGGGCCTTTTCGACATTGGAATTTTCATCCCCACAACTCTTCTGTATTTAGGCCATGCATCTCGGTTTCCAACTTCGGCGATGATATCAGACTCCATTGCAGTTGAAGGCCCGTCCCACTTTCGAGGCAGGTATGATCGCGTGGAGTCTCGTTCTTGCTCAAGTAGAAATTGCAAGTACTGCAATATACTTGTTAAAAACAAAGAAGTAAAGGATTTTATTTGTTTGTGAGCCAATGATGACAGCAACACCTGAGCTTGACGTGTTTCGGTGGCCCTAACTGCGGTGGGCCTATCCAGCATCGACGACGACAGTTATGTACGGCAATCTATCCTCAGTGTAGTCTCCGGATTCGCACACCATTCTGTGCTCTTCTTTTCCAGCCGTGACCATTTCAGAAAGCAAAAAGTCTTCTCACTTCAGCCTTACAATCTCTTCATATTTGCTGAACGCTGTCGGCGACATGCATGGAATGTTCAGGAGAGAGAATATCCCTTTATTGAGCTGAATCCATTTCCGGTGAATAACGTGCCAATTGCAGCTGCCTCATTGATGTTGGTTTACTTGGAGTGCTTAGTTGAAATGACCCGTTCTTCATTGCAGTGCGCGCACACAAACGTAAACCAAGAGCATAAGGCCTGCCTTGGCTCATGCACAAATCGATATGTGCCTCGCGTATCCTTCGGGCAATCATGATGTTCAAGTTTACGGATTTTGGTAATGAAATACCCAACCGAAACTATTCTTCTACCTTCGACTTCAGTGGAAGAGTGCAGACCTGAACTGTGTATGGTAGCTTATTATTTGAGATACAGGTGGAGTTTCCATAGCTTGGATTTTTGGCGATGATGCTGGGCAGGTTGAGTAGACTCGATGTTGATGAGCTTGATGATGGCGTTGGCCCTGGTTCAGAACAGATTGTTCGTTTTGACACGGAGCTGTGGAAATGAAAACGAAACATTAGCAAAATAAGTTAATATAAATTTTAGTATCTTCACATCGAGCTAACAAAAAAAAGTGTATTCTCTCATCATACGGACTTGCACGCGATCCCACGTCGTGTTTATCGGTGAAATACAAAAAAATCATGCTATATTAAATAAATAAACACTACGCATAAAGTTTTTCTCGTCCCATCGAAAGCCACATGGTCTTTCTTTTTTAGATAGACGAGCTTAGAAAACAAACCAAAAGCAAATTAGGCACTACACAACACCCATGAGGTCGGGCTCCCATTGATTGCGGCATGGTTAGCACTGTAGGTAAAATATTTAGACGATACACTGTGAAACCTAGCCTAGCCTGTGGTATTTTACAAGCATCACACAGTAGTGTTACAAGACCATAGGCTGGTACGATGCTCATCGAGATTGAAAGGGGCACGTGAAGAGGTCGAGCCGGAGATCCATGCTTTCCGCAGTGCGAATATTCTCCTTACCGTCTTTGAGGTATGGTGCGCCCCAAACTACACTAGCAGCGGCATTCTTTGCCAATATAGTATTAAAACATTTTAACACGCCCAATTTCAATGATCTAAAATTATAACTATTCGAAATATAATGAAGATTGTGGGAATTAAAATGCATTCTGATCATCGTTTGGGTGTAAGTGAATAAGAATACCTTTGTCTAACTGTTGAAACCCTCTCAATGGTCGGAAACCATTGTATTCCCGGGTGGCCATTCTGGTAAAGAACAGCTGGAATGAGCAGCTTGCAACAAATTCTAAACTAGAGCACTGCACGGGCCAGAATTCCCAGGTCAGGTTCACCCCGGCCAGGTGGGTACACGGCCCGAGCCCGGCCTGGGCTACAAATGTTCTTAAAATGTAAACCCGTCCAGGGCCCGACAGGTTTTCAAAATCTTATTAGGAGCCCGGCCCATAACGCCAGTTTTGCAGACGTGATCCCGATTAAGTTTTCCTTCCAACCCGACAGGCTCGATATAAAAGAGGGCCGAGTCGAGTTTTGAATATCTTAAAATGTTTCCGCGCCAGACATGGATTGTTTGGCTTGGCTTGCGCAAGCTTTGCTGGTCGACTTGGCCCGAAATGTTTTTGTAACAATCTCTAGCCCGGCCCGGGCTTGAGAGATGCATACGCTTAGTGACCCCGCCCCGGCCCGCGGGTCGATCGGGGCTTGAACTTTCAGGTAGGCCGGGCCCCCGAAGCACTCTACTCTACATTCTCCACCATAGGTTCTTTCACATTATTACGTTGCCTTCGTCCGAGGAAGACGCACATACTTTCCAACATTGCAGCACATCTTACCTCCCCAGATCTGTAGAGATTGCTTTCGCTGCTGAAGCGGCAACCTTGTGGCAGTGTTTTTTTTTTTACTGTTGGTGGTAATATATAACTATCAGCGTTTTACGTTAGTTGCCGCGATTCAGTACACATCTGGGCTAGCACCGCAATCGGCTAACTGATGAGCGAGTTTGTCGCCTGTGCCGATTGGTGAAGTGCCGCGCTTGACGTATAACAAACGCTATCAAGATTGTGACGTTCGCCACGGAAAGACGAGGCCGACTGAACGTCGCCATCGGCGGCTCCTCGACAAATGTTTGATGACCTCACTGTGGAGCCAAATATTACATTTATAGTTTGTCTATTCCAGCGATGTACAGCAACGGCTACCAGGCTACGGCCCGCTGGGTCCAACCACGAGCCCGTTAGAAACCACCTGCGTATTCATGGAACAATATATCACATGCATTTTGAATTGGCTTATGATGGCACCCGACAGGCTGCAGCTTGGGGTTCAGCCCATCGCAGGATGCGACCAAGCATACGTATTCGGTGGCTAGTCAAAGTGCTGCAGAGGGTGGCCCATGCCGCGACACTTATGAGTTCTCTCCTGCTTCATTTGGGCCGTCTGTGTCGCCAAAGAAAGGGTGGCAGCGCCCCTTTCACATGTTGTCTGCGGATTTTTAACCTATTCGCCCTGACTCCTGAGAAGTGAAAATCGAGACCACATACCACATATTCTGTCAGTACCTTCCACAGCTTTTACTTCGTGTCCTTGAGCTTAGCTGCGCTCAAAGACAGCGTAAAACAAAAACTGATGCCGCGCACCTCTACAGCGGTTGCGCGAAATGCGTAAACTAATTTTTCTAACCTCGCCATTCATTTTTATGTGCTGTCTGTTATGTGCGAACCCCTAGTAAGTTCACAAAAATACAAACAAGAACAGCTACACTGCCAAATACGCGCTACAATAGTTAACCGCAAAACACAAATTTGTAATCCAACGTTATTTTTTATCTTTGACAACCCGCTACAGGTAATCAAATCACGCCAAATAAAATAGTGTCCTTAGTTATTTTGCGATTGATTCTTTTTTTACTTGCTATGTGTATAGTATGTGACAGCTCCATCAAGCCCTTTAATGCATTTACCAAACTGAACATTGCAGGAAGAGAAAAAATATAGCACTGAACGTACTCTTTTTCGCGCTAAAAGAATAGTACTGAGAGCTATTCTGGAGTAGAGTTTGGACCACAAAACGACACTATAAAACCTCCATGTCGATAGGTGTTCCGCATCCTCCATGTTTTGTAAAAACAAGCAGCTAAGAAGCCTGTGAACCAGGCTCCCGACAAAACAATAGAAAGAAATGCTTTTGGGCTAATTATTGGCGTATTATAGATCGAAAAGAAAATTGGGAACATGTCATTTGAAAGTTTAAACAACTGGCGGTATAATAATAAAACGTAATAGTAGGCGCAAACCAAAAGCGCAATAAAAAAAACGAAAAAAAAACTACAACAGATGTGCTGTAACATAATTTTCTCTTTACTACCACACCACCAAAGATAGGGCAGTGGGGCGTTTCGCACTTTTTTGACGACTTCTTGACGCCCCCGACTCAAACGACGACTTCGACTTTGACGACTTCTTGACGCAAACTTTGTAAGCTAAAGGTTTCCAGAAAACATCACGCGCCCCCGTTTTGGTACTAATCTCCAATAAAAGTTAAAACAAAAATAGTTTTTTTTTTCCGTTTGTTTGCTAGGAAAATCCCAATTCCAGCCGCTGATTGCCCGGCGCGCCCTCGGTGCGGCCCGTGGCAACAGCAGCGGCCGCCGCGATTGGCCGGCGCGATTGACCTACTCAGTTTATTTTTAGAAACGATGAAGAATTCCTGATACCGGCCGATATAGCCGGTTCAGACCCGACAAATTACCGGAAAACGGCGCTGGATGCTGTATATTAGCGTGGCGTTGGCCGACCCAAGTAGTGAATTCCGCCGACATCGGCCACATCACGGTAATACTGGCCCGACCTTTGCGACCCAGAGCCAATATTGGCAGTATAAAAATGATATTTGCCCGATTTCTCCGATCTGACACCAATATTGGGGCAATACTGTGTGCTGGCTGGGTTGTTATCACATCAAGGTAAAGCAGTCCTATAAATGAATTAAAGTTAAATGTGTTAAAGAAAAAAACTGCGAGGTAATTTACTTAAAGCAGAGTACACGAGCTCCCTGAAATCATGTCCCCCCACATACGCACAAACATGCACACATCTTACATTGGCCCGCGACCTTAGGGTGTTGGGCTATTAGGCCCCACCTTCAAAATGATTTGGAGACCTTTAACCTTTCAGATTGTCGAAAAAGGATGTTTATATGTGTCAAGAAGGAAAAAAGCGCAAGTGCTTTTAGTGTCCAACAAGGATTTTGATATATATTTATTTTAGATCCAGCAAGAATTTGCTTTGTTTATGAAAAATTTTGAATTGCACTTGCTTTGAAAATGAAAATGGAAATGAAAAAAATGTCATGCGCCGGAGTTCATTACACAAAGACAAAATAGAAAAATTGGCTTTCTAAATTAAGTTTTCTACTATATTAAAATATATGTTAAACATTATTGCAAACTACTCTATTTAAAGATATTTTAAATGTGTATGTTGCGCCTCAATAACTAAATGGCCCGAAAGTCCCATTAGAGTCTTGGCCGTGGTGCATAGTAAAATTGATCTTAAGAAAAAAAGGCGTAAATACTAGATCAAGAAATGCGGGTTCGATTTTCTAAAAACGCTCGAGATAAAATTTACTGAGCTTAAGGCGTTTTAATTCTCAGGGCTGAGTCAGATAAGTATAAAATGCACAGAGGTGAGGCCGTAAGTAACGACACATTTGGCACGCGTTCGCAAAACTTGAATTACAAACGTGCGTAACTCAAATTTGGTACGCGAACGTAGTTATACAAGAAATGTTATGTCTATTTTGTTCTTAACTCGAGTAAATATATGGTGAAATAATAAAAAATAGAACAAATACAGCGGCCGTGCGTGTTTATGCCGTATACCAGGAGGTTCCTCATCTGGACACTGGGATGTGAGCTTGCTCCCAGGTTGTTATATTTATGTATTTCGTGAAAAGTATTAATTATGTGATTACCTTGCTCATCGCCAGCTCCTGCTTTGGTTCCTTATTGTTTTTGCGTGCTGCAAGCCACCCGTAGAGCGAGCTCATAAACCAGTTGGCAGACGACAAACAAGCCTGTATAAGACGAAAAATACAAAAAAAAACGTCTTCTCAATTTTTGCTTTATTTTTCGTATTTCACTCTCCCCGAAATGAGTTCTAAAAATAGATATCCAACCACTTGCGAGACTACGTTTGTGTGCCCAGTTTCAGGTACGTACGTTTGAAATTAATATTTTACAAGGCGTGCCAATTGCGTTGGTCCTTACAGCCGCCACCTTTATATAACTTCTAGTTAACGCCATTTATAGAACTCTAGTGTAACGATGATATTGCAATACATTTTTCCTTTGTTCAAAACTTGTTATCCTGATGGCTTTTAAAACGTGCATAAGAATATTTTTGGGGGAAATTAACGCTCATGCACACTTCATCAAGAGATAATAAACTACATAAAACATTTAAAGAAGTAATACGACGAACAAGTTCGTCTGCTCTTTGCGCAGGGGTACAGGGACCGGTCACAACATCGAGCTCGGAATGGATGAGATAGCGGGTAGATGAAGACGAAGAAGGGAAGATCCTCTGCCCCTCAAACAGAGACTGGAATCACATAACGGCGACGAGAACTCAGTGGAGGACATAGTGGCCGGACGCCAAAGGCGATAGTTCATCCGTTCCTTGCGGAAAGGGTTAAGTAGCGTCCGAGCGCCACGTTCAGGCGTCATGTGCAGTTGTATCAGTGGCAGCCTGCCCTTTTTGGCGGCTTTTATTTCCAAAAATGCACCGGTTTTGTACAAACGGGAACATGGCGTTCCAGAAAAAGAAAAGAGCATAACTCAGTGAGCATGTTGCTTATGTTGACTGACCTACAACGCGAAATGCAGCGGACAAGGAACAAAAAGCTGGTATGTTTTTGTTACCCACCAAACAGAATGACATCCTAGCAGGGGGGGGGGGGGGGGGGAGTGTTCGCAGGCACACGTGACACCTCCCTCTCACATTTTAGCGCTCCCACCCCTATGCGCGGAACGATTCGATTTTTAATCACTTGTTTTCCATATACTTTTTTCTAAATTCCATACATTGATAATAATAATCCTATATATGTCGCTAGGACTGACATATGTAATTATTTCGTTAATAATTCGAATACATGATTAATACAGCCAAACGGGTCTTGAGAAGAAACCTGGGCCACGCAGATTTCTTGAAGTTCTTTTTTAGTGCAGCAACTCTACGAAAGCTCACATGTCTTTTACTAAACATCGTCTCACCTAAGGCCCACACGCTTCCGACGCTACGAGCTGATACGAACAATCAGATAGCGTCAAAAGCATGGTGTCTCGTCATGTTTCCGTACGTGTTCTATCATCGCTGAATCAATCATACAAAGAAAGGCCCAGTGACTTGCGCTTTTAAACCTGCTTGATTGGTCCGATACGCTCGTAGCGTCGGCTGCGTCGGATCTTAAGCTGAAATGAAGTATAGACGAACATACAAAAACAATTATCCGGCACAAGACAGAAGGACCCTACGTTATATCTTAAACAATTATTGAGTGTCATCACCCGGTGAACAAGGAATAATTTAAAGCAAAACTACTACAACTAATAATTGTTAGAAAAGGAAGACAAGTATGTGAAAATCGACTGTCGGCAAACAGTTTTTCTCGCCTATACAGCGGGGCAAGGTCATGATATTGGTTAAATTAATATAAAAGAGAATCAATTATCTGTCAACGTGCAAACGTTTGTTTTCATAGCCCAACACACTTTGCCAACAATTGCCCAATGTTGACTTTTTTTTCCTATTCGAACACGTTGACTAAACTTTAGCTTTCTTTATGATAGCTCTGTTAGTAGCAATGCAAACTCCGTGGAGATTTACTGCGGAAGTTTGAAATGTGAAACAATATTTATTCGCATTTTGTTACATCGCAAAAAGCTGCACTTGCCGTGTATGAAACCCATCTTCCCGTTTATTATTTTTTATGAATACGAAACACTGGTTTTAATAATTCCGACGAGAAACATGCGAAGTTTTTAGCGTAACAGCAGCTATATGGGGTTTTATGACTAGTATTTGGCACATATTATCCTCTTCGAAAAGGACGATGTTTGCGCTCGTCAGAATATGCTAAAACATATGACATGTTTTTGTTGATGAAAATAATCCCTAGGAGAAGGGAACTAGGAGGACAAAGAACAAACACAAATCTCCAAACAAAACTAGGTGACTGATGCGCGACCGAAAAAATCCCCTGGTCCTGGTATAGAACCAGGAACCTCTCCATTTCGATTGGAGCCCTCTGCCAAGTGAGCTAACCAGGAGTTAGACGTCAGTAAAGCAAACGGGTTTTAGCAGCTGCCACCAGTCTATCACCAACAAGGCTGAATGGCTTGCATTTAAAGGATATTATTATGATGCAAATAAATGCCAAGTGTGCAAACGAGCTGGACATAAATGACGAAAATAATTCCTGGAGAAGAACAATGGAAAACAAAGGACAATCACAAATCTCCAAACACAGCTAGGCGACTTGGTTTTCGACCGAAAAATTTGCCTGATCCCTTTAAATATTTTGTTATCTTCTTTTCGGCTGATATAATCACGGGGTTCATAATACGACGAACAAGTGCTTCAACATGAGTCTTTGGCGCATTGAAACCCAAGGAGGGGACGCCAATCATAAGGCAACATAGACAACTCACAGGGAGGGCACGATGACGAAGCAGCCCAGCACACGCCGTCATTGCTAGAGGTCGGGGAGAAACAAAGGCACGTGGACGCATTGAGAAGGGGGGGGGGGGGGGGACAAACGCATGAGGTGCGCAAGCAGCAGACGAACTTGCACGCCGTATACACCTTTGCAGGTGGGATCCCGGCTTGACCTCGAACCGCGCGCCGAGGTGAGGCGGGCCTACTCTCCAACCACGACGATCGCTATACTTGTCAGTACAATGTTTCCAAGCGTCCCTTGCTGATGCATGCGGCACTGAGCGCAAAAATAATTTTAAAATGTTTCTTTATAAAACATACAGGTGTGTTCTTCGACCACGAAAGAGCACAACGAATCAAATAAAGTACATAAAACATTAACAAATAAAAATTACAAATATATATAAAATCTCAAAGAGAGAGAAGAGATAAGTGTTTATAGGAAAATATAAATTCTCAAAGCCCTCATCCGAATGCACCAAAAGCCGCATGGCTATTGCATCAATGATGGCCGCGCTCGCAGCAGCGCCGGCTTCCACGACGTGCTGGAACAAAGGCTGCGATCTTTATAAAGTCAGCTCCAACCCTAAAACGTGGCCCGTCCTACAATATTTTATGCTATAATTTTGTGTCGATACCTCCTCCTGAGTTCCGAAACAGTAGCTGTGTCGCTAGCGCTGGCCGTCGGTGATACTGCAAATGCCGCCATCTTGTCATCGCGCACCCCAATGACGTGCCCCTGGCACACCCCAGCATGGCGGAAACGTTACGCGGCTCCAGCATTGCTCAAAATGTCAGCTCATAGCAGACTTTCTTGCAAATGTGTATAGGGTTTCTTGTAAGCGAAAACAAAATGGAATGGTCCTTTATGGCATAGGAGAATCACCTAATTTATGTATGATTATGCTCGAAGTGTATGAAATTCGAAGCTTAAACAGCTCAAGGAAGCGGTTTTCAAAAACGTGCATTGAAACCATAAAAATAAATTACAAGGAGATAAGGGCAAATATAATCAATAAACATTTTTTTCTAATTGTAATTGAAATGATGAGCTTTGTTTTTGACCTCGTGGAGAATGTACTAACTCTGTTTCAGAATTGTCCAGCTAAATGTCCGTCCGTCAACCTAACACGTTTAGTGTGTTTCCCTCGACTTCTATGTCCTCTTTTGACTTGTTTAAAGAATTCCTTTCTGAAATTACTTAGTTTCATACTATTATTTGTCAGTGATCAATACAATTGCGTAGTTATAAATCATGGTTAATTATAAACACTGTTTTTTTATCCCTCGGGTTTCAAATGGCTACCTGTAAGTATAGGCAATCCAATAAGTGCTAATGGTTTACACTAGTTTTGCTAATACATAGGAATAACTTCTAGTAACTAGATTAAAAGAAACATCGATTGATGCGAAAATCGAGTTTCCGGCACAGGCCATCAAAAGGGGGCCCACCGCCTTAAGGCTGTTTCACATCCTGCGATACTCGTCTGAAATTGGTGCGATTTCCAGTAAATAGGCGATTAAAATCGCAGTCGCACTGTCGCAGCTGCTGTGCGACTGTTTTCCACCAAGTTGGTATTTTGTCGCAGAGTCGGTGCGATCACTTCATCGTCAACCAGCCATTCATTAGCCAGCTTTCATCCGCGATAGTTGCGTATTCGAAAATATACAGGGTGTCACAAAGAAAAATTTACACATTCTTTTTTACCGCTAAAATAAACTAGGCATCGCCGAAAGCTCATTCTCCACCCAAAGGTAGCGCTAGATGGTCACAACCAGATGCCAAAGTTTAAGGCCGATCCGATACCTTAATCAAAAAGTTATAAGTGATTTTCCGAAAATTTCAACGGGAAAATGGCGGCCGACGGAGTTTTTGAATACATGGGGCTCTATGGCACCAGAAACCGAAAAACAGGCGAAAATGGACTCCATTTTCCCAATGAACTTTTCAGAATATCACTTATAACTTTTGATTGAGGTATCGGATTGGGCTGAAACATTGGCACCTGGTTGTGACCTCTAGCGCTACCTTTGGGCGGAGAATGAGCGTTCGGCGATGCCTAGTCTATCTTTGCGGTGAAAAATGATGAGCAATTTTTTGTGACACCCCTGTATTTAGACGCCTTAGAAATTTTGGTTTAATGCTTAATTATCAAAAATGTCTAGTTACATGTTGTATTCGTGAAACATTTGTGTTTATTAAGACTTTTTTTTATTTAGGCAAAGTCAAACGCGCGTCGCGTCCCAGTGTCCGAACAGCCGGCCGCGCCGACAGAAATCGCGCGGTTGTTGGACCATGTGAAACCAAACATTCCGATCGCACTCATCTGCGTCGGCTGTCGCACCGATTATTTTTTTCGCAGCAGTCGCTGCATGTGAAACGGGCCTTAAGGTTCCCTGCAAGGAATTTTTTACTGGTTTTTAATTTGCACTGAACCTGAGCGCACTAAACATAATAACGTAATGAAACTTTTCTTTTTAATCGAAATTCCGCTTTATTTTTAAAGTCATAGGCAAATTAAAATTACAAAAACAAGCAAAATAACCTCCTTACGACGTCCTTGGTCGCTTGAGTGGCCGTGAACTAGAGGAGGGGTAGTGAGCTCAGCGAGCACACACGGCTGCCGCACTCCGTGTCGACGGCTCGAGAGGGCGCCACTAAAGCATGTGCTGGGTAGGCTATATGAAACCGGCAGCCAGGGCGGCTCGCATTGGCATTTGCCGCGCGATTAAGCACTAATTCGGCACGACACTTATTGGCCACAAACCACAGCAAACACGGGGTACATATCAGTTCAGAATGGGAGCCACTTCGCGCTGCCATACCGACCAAGCGGGCCAAAGCTGCTCGCCGAAGGCCTTCGGAACGCTCGCCAACCGGTCGGATCCTCCAGTCCATACGACCGCAGCGCCGCCCCGTACATCCGGGACCTTTCTGCGCTCGCCGCCCGTCGGAGCCTGATCCCACTGCGCCTTACGGCCTCGGGAATGCGCCGCCTTTTTCCACCGCTCGGCAGGCGGGTATGTCGACGGGTCGGCTTTCCTGTTTCCGTACTTTATAAACTGCATTTGTTTCTTTTCTGATCTAAAATACTGAACAAGAAACTACTTTCATAAATAAGTGAAACAGTTCGCGCCACAAATGTTTTGTATTTCGACCAAAATGAAGCTTTTAGCGGCTCTGACCAGTACTAAGCCCAGGACCAAACACTTCACATATCGCGCGCTTTCGTTGCACCGCGGGTCGCCTCCCGTAGGTGGAGGAAGGCTTCTCGCGTCGTCCGGACTAAGACATGACGCACTGATATTTAGTCACTCTTCTCCGTGCCCCGCTGGCTTGCCCGAACCCCAAGAGACAGTGGAAACTGCAAAAAAAGTAGGCGCTTCAACATGATTGCAGGACCCATTTAACAATGGAAGATAACAACCGCCAGTAAAATAGAAACAAAAATATACAAATCTCTCAACGATGGAATATTGCATTGAAATGCGGGATTTTTACTTACAGTAGGTTCAAGACAGCCGTTTGCAAAGAACAGCTTGGCTTTAAAACAATCCTCTCTTTTCTCTCTGGAACTGCCGTCGCTCGCAGACTCGCCGATGTCACCCCTTTATCGCAATAATGAAATTAAAGTAGGTTGAACGCTAGAGGAAACAAATAAACAAATAAAGTAAACATAGTCAGGCGATATCTGGTGCTGACACTCCTCACCACAGGGCTTTTTCCAACTTTGATAAGCCCGGGGGCTCGTTACCACGGGGAGCTACGCGCCATGCGCGCATTAGGCGTGCAGTATGATGATTTCGTATGGTCTCGCAATTGGGAACC
>JAZHYW010062305.1:0-15279 GCA_037355805.1 Ixodes ricinus | reverse complement strand
TTCGTTCAATTCGTATTACTGAAAATACCGACGCGCATTAATTAGTATATATATAATTTAGAAAACGACACGTGTTTCTAACAATATACGACTAAACGAGCCGAACAGTGCTCCTTTATGACATAGCTTTCACATGGTAGTAACTATGTCAGCACGCTCGTCGAACTCTCTACGTGTGTTTTCACAATCGTATAAATAATACGATTGTAATATAAAGATATCTAAGAAAAATGCATATGGTAGTTGCCAACTCTAAGCACAACCATCGAGTGGCATCGCCCAGTACTCACAAAAAGACAATAAAAATAAAGACCTGTATGGTCTCGAGTTGACTTGTGATACTGCGCATATCACTGAAAAGAAACAAGAACAACTAAGCTTTGATATATGTAAAAATAACAAAAAAAACATCAAAACGTTATACTACATAAAGACCAAGAAAGAGCGCGAAGTTCGAAAAATAGAGGCCGAAAAGCAGCAAACCTTCAATTATGCAAAGATTTTTTCATGCGACACACGCCTGTCGTAGCGGAATAAATTACCTACGATTACAGTATCGCTGTGCGGGACCCCAGATATAGTTATAATCACAAATAATTTCCTATGGTGAAAAAGGACTGCATAGAACAATTATTAGGAAATGCTTGCTATCAAAGAGGCGGCAGAGAGGGAGTGGGTAGGACATTTAAAACCTCCGTAGAAATCCACTACCTGTCAGTGTGATTATGCGACCATGGACGATAAATCAGATGACAGTTGTAAATGTCTTACAGATGGATGTTCTTTTTTCGAGAAGAACCGCTTTTTATTTTATTTAACTTTTTAAGTATTGAAAAATCCTTATTTTCATTTCTTTTTGTTATGCCAGTGTTGTTGTAACCTGACCTTTTCGATACGTAATCTCGCGGATTTCCTTTATTACAAAACTGTAATTCCACGACCGAGTCATCGAGCGCCCGTCCCCAAGAAAGGTAACGAGGAGAAGCGCCGAACGGTTGCCGATATGGAAGCCCAGAGCAGTGATGGCCGTAACGGGTTACGGGTAACGGCGTTACCGGTAACGCGTTACTTTTTTCGGTAACGTAGCAACGTATTCGCTGCATTTTTCGCTAACGTGGACGGGTAACGTACTTCCGTTGCTTGCACACACCTCTATTTCCTGAAGTGGCCACCTTATTTGCAGCACGTGTGCAAAAATTTGAAGTCCAGGACAATTTTTCTTTCCTCTGGCTGTTAGACAAAAGCGTATGCTATGTGAAACTTCCGCTCAAAACTTCCTTAGTAATAATAAAAGGGTAGTTTCAAATATACTGGGTGTTATTTTTTATTCGAAACATATTTTTTAAAAGGGCGTCTTTACTGTTACGTGAATGCCGTCTTCCCTAACCTTTTAATTAGTGAAAATATGGTTGCCATTAGAAACTCGCTGAGCGTCATTCATAACCACTAAATCAGTCATTTTCTGGAATACTTGAGCGCATGAGAAGCGCAGTAGTGCGTTGGGTGATATTGGTGACAACTCGACGCAAGATTTTCTCTTTCTCGAAAAAAGAAAAAGAAAGGAGCGTGGACGTGTTTTCGCATTTTACCGCCGGGGCATTGTTTGGCGCTGCCTGATAGATCCCCTGCGCGCGCCCTCTTTCCTGATCTCCTTTATCTTTTGCAGCGGCTATGTTTCTTTCGCGATTTGACAGGCTTTCTAGAATGAAGGAAGTCTATGTAAGCACAAAGCAAAGAAATCGCTAAGACCAAACGTGTGGGCACGAATGCCGCATATATCATCAGCTGAGAGCAACAACACGTTCACCGGCCCCAGCTATCGTACACGCCCTATACTCCTGTCACATATAACAAATGGGAAGTTTTGCGCAATATTCATGCGCTGCGCGAAGTAGTTCTCATTAGATTTGGCTGTCGAAGGAAGAAACGATGCTTTTGGCGTTTCGGACGTGTACGTCGTGATAAAATGGCATCAATCGAATCTATGATGCACCTACATGTATCTTAATTCAACACATGAAAGGGGAAATTAGTAACGCTCCGTAAAAAGTCTGACCTTCTTTTTTTTTTTTTACTATGTCGGTTTTTGAGGCGAGTACGAGTAAAGAAACGATAGCGCGCTCAACTCGCCTATACTGAGAAGGTGTAAACATGGGCGAGAATTGACGATGAATAGCGGAGACTATGGGGCACTAACCACAAAAAAGAAACCATTAATGTTAGACGAAAATAATTCCTGGAGATGGGGAACAAGGAAGAGAAAGGACAAACACAAATCTCCAAACACAGCTGGAGTGACTGGTGTGCGACCGAAAAAATCCACCTGGTCCGGGTATCGAACCCGGGACCTCTCCATTTCCAGTGGAGCGCTCTACCAAAATGAAAGGTCGGCCGAGGTGATGCTTTCGGTCGCGAGCACCGTCGAAAGCCGTTACACCGTGCACCGGGGTACGAGGCCTCAGCGAGCGGCCCGGCGCGTTGCCCGTCGTCCAGGGGTATTCCTCGGCTCCGAGATGCTGGCGCTCTTGGACCTCCCGGCGTGCCGCCAGCGCGCGAGCAGGGAGAACGGACGTGGACGGCGTGGCCCTGTCCACGCTGCTCGCTCGCTGCCCCGGGCAGCGCCGTCAGGGGGCAACGCCGGCAGCTGCTGCTGCTGTTGCTGCAGCAGGGGCTCCACCCGGCGACGGCGCCTCCAGACGGGACAGGTCTCCATGGTCGGCCCGGACCGCGAGGCCGTGAGCACGCGGTTCTGGCCCGAGCGGCCTTCGTCCTGGGACGCCGACTTCTTGATGCTGCGACCGGCGCCCGACCATGTCGACCGCCGCCTTGCTTCGGCACCGCTCGTTGCCGGACAGGCTACGCTGGAGGTGAAGCGCCGAGATGCTGAAGGGCATTCCTGCCCGGGTGGGAGGGACGGTCCAGGTTTGGTGGTGTGCAGATGCACGTCTCGGACAGCGATGTCTGGGAGCGGGTTTCAAACCCGTCTCCCAAGCATCGCTGCTTACCGGCTGACAAGTCTCGTTTTGCCTTTTGGGACTTATAGTGTTGATGTCTCGTGCTTCATGATTGGTTGACTCGGCATTCTTATCTGGCTTATGTTGTAACCTCATTGGACAGGAGCCCAACAATAAGATGCACCCTCGAACATGTCTAGTAAACGATTTGGAAAGGGACATCCCCTCTTTACACACGCCCCATCTCCCGCAAAGCCCTTCCGACGCCTCTGCCTGAGTGTATACTGCACCGCAGCGCACTGGAAGCCAACGGCTATAGCGAAAGAGTCACATCTACCTGTATTTCCCGCGTACACTTCTGTGTGTGGCGTTGTCTAAGTTAACGTATTATTATCCAGGGATTGCTTTGACGCGGTCAGAGCTGCTTTGCTCGAAAGCGTGGCTTCGATTCGGCGTCTCCTTCGCACAGAGAGCGCGTACCGAAATGAGACGTAAGACGTGCAAACATCTGGCCGGAAAGACGTTGCGCCGGTTGTACGTAAGCGTGCATTGCACAAGCATCTAATCGGACGTTGCTGATCACTCGGGGTTTCTGGGGATCACTCGGGGATCTGCCTTGGGTTCCCAAAGTGGTTTTTGATTGAACACGAGACCTCAGCACTCATTTTCTTCACCACGCTGTCAGCTCAACCTGCGCGTAAAACCAATTTGCATCGTAAATCGCATAGGTAAATCATCAATTCATCGCGCTGGCTGGGGCTCTACTTACGTGCAACCATTGGGCTGTTGATAAAGGACTCCATTTTGAGACCGCAGTTCGAATAATGCGACTGCAGAAAGACGCGACGTCACATCTGCTGGCGATATCTACTGTGTCTAAATAGCTTCTAACTTGTAAAAAATGGAACTAGGTGTCTGAATAATTCACACACTATGCTGATACTACTGAGCCTTACCTTTCAGCGGAGTTTTGGTTTTTGGTTTTCTGCATTGTAAGCTATTTATAGCATGAGGTTTGGCAAAAACAAGCAACAGGAGTCGTCATCATGGCCACGAGAAAAACTTGTTTCGTATTTTACGTACCTTGTGACGCCATTGTATTTCGAACTGAGTCGCTGATTCATCACTACTTTGAAATGTAAAAGATCCTTTTCCCCTTCTGAACATCACTCAAAGTCTTTATCCCCCCTCCCCTCAACCCTCCGTAGTCAATGATTGAACAACATCAGCACGTGAGTGAGGTCTGACGTGAACACTTGAACCCGATGACCTCTAAGCAGGCGCAGCAGAGTGGAACAATCGCCCCCCCCCAACCCCCTCTAAGACATTTCAGACATTTCAACTAAGCAATTTGAAAGGTAAGAAAAAAATCCCTCCCTTTCCCCACGACCGCTCCCCTATCACCCGAACGATTGCGACGCCTCAGCATGCCTCAATCAACGCGTTCCGCCCGGACATGTGTGTAGTGACGTCAAGGCGGAGCTCAAAGACCTTGTTTTAGTTCGAACGGCTTTCTACTGACACGCTTTTGTGTGCAGACAATCTTTGTGGCCATGGCTGCACCATCCGAAAACTTTCTGGGTTACTCAGCCGCGTTTGTATTTAATGAACCTTGCTCACAGAGTATGTGGTCTCGTTCACAAGTGGCGAGTTATTTTTACCTTACCTAATTTAATTCTCCTTGCAGGAAGGGGCAGAATATATGTTATTTGCTTGCTGGGGCGCAGTTTATACGTGAGCAAACGTCAGAGCTGTTGCACTACATTTTCTCGCTACCCTCTGGTGGCGGAGGCAAAACCAAAAGAGAACGAGGGGGAAAAATCATGAGCCATTCCACTCTGTGAAGGTGGATGACCAGCGAAGCTGTTTAGCACACGACACAGACGTGACACAGAATTTTGAACAAAGGTACGAACACATTTATTGTCTTTGATTGGTGGTCATCGTGACGAAAGGTACGCACACACATGTCGAGGACTATCGCCGCCCCGAGGAGCCGGAGGGAAACTAGACACGCGCGACGGGACCGCCACCCGGCGGAAGGAAAGGAAACTAGGCACGCAAGCACTTGGAATGACGACAAAGAGAGGGCGGTGCGAGCCACCTCTGAGTTTTTGTTGACGCACACGAAAATTCCCCGAAACCTAGCCACAAACAGCTTCGCTCGTAAAGATATCAAGAGGCGGAAGCGGCAAGAACGAAGTGCAGAAGTCGGAGAGGCCTAACTCGCGACGTCACAGAGATCATCTCGGGAGGTGGAAGCTGGGCACGTTTCCAGATAGGTGGCATTCACCGCCGGCCATAGTTGAGTTCGTTCCTGCTCAGCGCGAGCTTATGATAAGCTTCTACAACGCCTCTGTAACGTGCATAGCACATCACCAAGATTGTAGTTCTCAGAATATAAGTGGGGCATCGTTATGAGACTGCGCTGTGAACATCACGCTCATTTATGGCGCCCAGTGAATACCACCTATAGTATTTATACGCTTTAAAATTTTATCGAAATGAGAGAATATTTTGTATAACAGATATGCGAGGTAGTCTAGACATATAAGATATCAAGTCCTAACAAAATAATTATTTACGTTTTGATGTCCTCAGATACGTTGAACGACGACCCTTGTGAATGTTTCCTGGATCTACTTGCTTGTTATTTAGATAGGATACGGATATAGAGGAGTAACCACTATTTCTCTATTGACATGTTGCCCTAGAACACCCATGGGTGTCTCATAACAAATTTCCGTGCAATGAGTTCTACACTTCGTTTCAGCTGAAGTCCAGACGCAGCCGATGCTACAAGCGCGAGCTCGGGTTTTCAGCGTCCCCTTGCCGTACACGCTCTCTCGTGCAGTGATACTGTCAGGAACCCATGCTCATGCTTGTGGCATCGGCTGCGTCTGCACTTCAGCCGACAACGAAGTATAGTGGTATGAACATATTCGAAAGGTCTGTGCCATGGCATTGTATTTCTTCGCCTGAGCTGAAGACTTGCAGCGGGTTATCAACTCGGTTATGCAACCCTCGATTTATCAGACCATAGCGTCGGTTGACTAAGGAAAATGAGAAACAATTACGGAATGATATCATAATTAGTCACGCCTTTGTGTGCACATGTCTAAATTATAGTCGCTCACTATAAATATTGGTAATAAACAACTACAACAGAGCTATAAATGTAACGTTCTCGCAAATTTGCCTTACAAAGGAAATTTTTATTGGTGTGCTGAGTACTAATTACATATTCACGCACAAAAATAAGCCTTGAAAGTAAGCAAATTGATTATTTCAAAATAACTTAGCTTTAAAACAAAAATATTATTAAGACTAAAAACTTGTACTAGCAATGCAAAAAAAATGAAAGCCGTTTACAACTCCCTGTACCGCGCGAATTAGAGTGCAGCTCTTGAGGAGGAGGGGGAAGGCACGGGGGGGGGGTCACGCAGCCTTCGGACCGGAGGGGGAATTTTCCGCTAGATTTAGCCGGGAAAATTTTTCCGCTAGATTTAGCGGGAAAATTTTTCCGCTAAATTTAGTGGGGAAAATTTTCCGCTAAGTTTAGCGGGGAAATTTACCCATGATGCACCACGCGGTTACGCCGACGGCGACGGCGACGGCGACGCCGTTCAAGCCGGAAACGGGCGCCTAAGAGCTGCTCTCTAAAAAACTTGGTTGGAACTTTTTTATTATATTATCAAGAATAAGCTTCTACTTACCTATTTCGTTTGCACATTACTAGTCATTAAATGCCAAAAGCAGAGCACTTTTTTCTTTGTTTTTTTTTGACTGAATTAACCCGAGCACCCGTTTTTGCCACACGCTTGGAGTGGCGCAAACTCCCCTTTTCGGTCCTTCACGACCTGACAGCTAAGTATGTGGCGTCAGCTCCACAGGAGTTACCAATGCAGTCATCAAGCAAATCAATGCCACCTGACGAAGCAAAAAAGAAAAGAAGATATCTTTATTGTTTAATTTCGGTCGCTACCTTTTGAGCCCTTGGTGGTATACTCCCGCAGCTACGCAATCCTGCAAAAGAGAGAAAACGTATTCGCCTAATCGAGTCCTCTGACAAAATTAATCTTCAACGTCCGATACCTAAAACCTCTTTAGCTTCTGATTTTATGGCCGCCTGCATCTGGAGCCCAAGTTCGTCTGCTTCTTTTGCAAGGGTTGTGGTGACGTCATAACGCCGAGTTCTGATTGGTTCTGAAGGAAGGTTAATGGGTAGGCCTCCAAGGCAGCTTGCTCTGAAGTTTACCCACTATCCTTCAATCAGAGCCAATCAGAGCTCGGTGTCGTTCTGACGTCATCGCGACCCCTTACGCGAGAAGGCGGACGACTTGCTCTCCTATGTGGAGAGCAAGTTCGTCTGCTTCTCGCGTAAGGGGTCGCGATGACGTCAGGAAGACGCCGGGCTCTGATTGGCTCTGATTGGAAGGATAGTGGGTAAACTTCAGAGCAAGCTGCCTTGAGGTCTACGCACTATCCTTCCAATCCGAGCCAATCAGAACTCGCCATCGTTCTGAAACCTCGCAAAAGAAGCGGACAAACTTGCTCTCCGTATAGTCGTCGCAGTTACAATGCTCGTACAAAAGACGCTGTGTTCGCTGCACACACGATGACAGAATCATGTACGGACACGCCTGAGGCATATTCGAAACATGTGTTGCTTCATGCATGCGTATGTGCTTGAACATGGCTGCAGACAGTTTTGTGGAACCAATGTGACAAGGCCGTCATACACGGAAGAAATTTCAGACAGTATACAGAGAGTTTTAGGAACCGTCCTTGCACATCCGATACGGTACGTTGGGCCCTCCGGCACGAACTGCGCATATGCGAGTCTTCTGCGGTAGCGCATGCGCAATTCGTATCGGGTGTGCAAACACGGTTCCCTTAAACTCGCTAGTGTCTGCAGACTGTCTTTTGTTTGATGTAGTAACGAAACACAGGGCGTGGCAAGGACCGCGAGCATCTCATTATCGATCCGTAGCCAATGGGATTGCAGGATTAGCCGATAAGAAGGCCGAAGAACCAAACACGAAGCAAGAAGCGTGAATTAACATAATAAGCCACGCCCTGGGCTGACGATGATCAGCACGTCACGAAATATAGAATAAATACCGTCGAGATGTGGTGTCTGTAGAGCTTGAGGGAGGAAGTGGCCGAGTGGGACTAACGCGTCTCAGCTCGGAGCGTGGAGCGAAAGCTGCGCTGGGAAACCTCCTGGGCCCGAACTGCCCGCCGCACCCGTTTCGATCTGGATGCAGTTCGCACCGGCACGCGTTCGTGTGATCGCTACTGCGTGATGCACGCTAAAAACCCCAGGTTAGCGGTTGTACCGCTGCCGGCTGTTCATTCTCATCTGCAGCTGAGAGGCCGGATTACCCGTTCGAGGCGCATTCTCCATCAGGGCTGTATAACCGGTAAGGCGCAACTAGTGTTTTTTCTGTGCAGGACCGTTGTCTACTCGTAATCTCTCCGTTAACATACGACCTGTTGACTTTTAAGATAGAGACGTTTGTCAACAACCATTACCACCTCCAAGAAAAAGAAGAAAAAGAAGCGGGTGAAAAGTGTAAACGCGAAAATCCGCTAATGAGTTGCGCACGGGAAGGAGAATATGCCGTACTTGATAGTCGACCAGTGCTTGAAGGGCACAGTTTTATCTTCAAATTGTTTCTGAAGAGAGTTGGGTGTGATGGCGTGTCAACGCTGGAAATAATATGAAAAATGCATAAGCGCGAGATAAGCGCAATAACTCTTCGATTCATGTCAATGATCGGATAAATAAATTTGTTATCAAAATTTCTTTGCAGTTGGTCGAACACTTCGGACACTATACACTTTAATAAAAAAAAAAGGGGGGGGGGGCGGGTCTGCGAGACTCTCTTTTCCGCACAACAGAAACACAGCCAATCACGGCGAAGTATAAAGAGGAGGATGCCAGCAAGACGACGAAATGTTACACGACTAGATGAAAAATACGATGTTCGCAGGACCAATTAGCGCAGAAAACGTCACGCATGCTTTACGCGTATCGCACTTCTTTGTCTAATCGTAATCTGAGCTTCGCAATTCGCTGGGATCCTTCTGTTGGTCGCCGTGATTCGTTCACTCGTGTTATATGGAGCAACAACAAAAACTTACGGTTTTTTTTCTTTTGTGTGTGTGTGTGTATTTTGCGTAACGATTCAGGCTATTTCGATTTTTCGTGTGCTTGCATGAACAATAAAGACTTCGTGGGTCATTAAAGTACTGTTATAGCTATTATGTGTTGATTATCAGCTTCGGGCTTTATATTATACCATTTTTTATTAATAGTTAAAAAAAAGAACCGAGTGAAATTAGCATTAAAGTATTCCGGCAAACTACTCTACACGGGAACGGGAAGAGGAAAAACTCCCTATATAACAAGGCCGTAGAGACTGGACTTCTACGTCACTTACCGGAGGCCAGCGCGGAGGGCACTGATTGGACGCGAGTCACCGCCGAACACTGATGCAACACTCGCGTCAATCGTTGCCCCCCCCCACGCTGGACTCCGCTAAGTGACGTAGAGCTTCCAGAACTATGGCGCCTGTTATCTATACTCGTTGTCAACCCCCACCGCACCTTTTTTTCCAATCAAGTTGTGCGCATTGTTTATACGCCGCGCAGTAATTATTTCAAAGATTTGGTTGTCAGAGGAAGAAGCGATACTTTTTGCCGTTTGGATATGTGTATGTTTTGATAAGATAACATATATCGAATATAAAATCCGCCGACATATATCTGAATTCTCCACACCAAGGGGGAAATGAGGATATTGCACCGCCAGGAGCCGGATTTTATTTACTACGGTTCCTGAGGTGAAAACGAGTATCGGATGGATTGACATAACCCTCCCTCTATCTCTCTTTCCCTAATAAGCACGGACCAAATAATTCAACAATAGGTAGCCTGAATAATACATTTCGACTGCTCTAAAATAAGGTCGAAAAGCTATTTTAGAGCTCTGGTTTACTTGGTAGAATTCCAAGGCGGAAACCCGTCTTATGGCGCGTATGCGGATTCGCGGGTGGATCCGCGCATGCGAAAGCGGATTTTGGAGGCGGGTGGCGAAAATCGACTCGTCGCTGGCGGGAAATCTGAGAGTCCCGGACTGATCCAGATTTTCCGCCAGTGCGATCAGTTTCTGCCATCCAGAGCAAATCTGCTTGCCTGCGCGGATTCCTTCTATATCCGCTGATTTAGAGAGCTGGTAAAGATCCTGACATTTTTATATATAAATATATTTTGCATCATTTTTATTAGGTTTTTCGGCGAACAGTTACACGTGTGTAAAGGGGAGCTGTAAAAGGTTACGACGAGGCAAGGTGCGAAACAAGGCGCGTTGCTTCGTTCAACTAGTCTCGTCCTTATCTCCTTCAGCGCCTTTTCTGCGCGTCGATATGGAACCAAAGAGAAATAGGGGCTTAGAGCGATAAATTGGTATCCCGTTCACCAGAGCAAAGTACCTCCCCCCCTTCATGGTTGCCGCAATGCTGTACGAATTTTGACCACTATAGGCACGTGACCGTTCCGAATCCTGAGACTTTTACGCAAAACTGAGTCGAGATTTGTATTGCGATCGCTGTAAAAAACATGATAATCTATTTTTCAATACTGCTAGCCCCAGAGATCAGTGTCTAGCTCCGATAAAAACCCAAAATACAGCACCGGGACTGACGGCATCTAGCGGAGCCATTGCGAAGCTGCTCGAGATTTTGTCGTAAAAGCGCTTTTTTGACTTAAAACAAACGAAACATAACTTATCTCGTCGGCACTGTTATTAAAGATCAATAAGCAATTATCCGTACACGTTAGTTCGTTAAAATTTAGATGTAAAACTATAAGGTCACGAGTCGTGCGGTCAAGAAATGTGCCAGCTTATGGCGGCGACTGAGGGGGTCTCTTCAACTGCCAGTTTATCGCTCCAAGCCCTCCACCTCGTTGGATATGAGACCAACTGACCCCCAACTATCCACACTCCCGCAATACCACACGGTTTTCTCTGCGAGTATCCCCACCTCTCAAGGCATGAACAACCCTGACCGGCATTGATGCTTATTTTGGGATTTAAACCGCACCCCGGACGGGTGACCATGACCGCTACTGGCCCCGCGAGACAAACCCAATCCTCCTCCCAAACGACATCGCAAAGGGACTTACGCGTTCAGCTGCCAATTTGGGCGAGTCAGCGTCGCCGCCCAGCGGCGCGTCTCACAGCGTCTCGCAACGAGACGCGAGCGGTTGCATGTGCCCGGCGACCGGCCAAGACGGGCGTCGTTCAAGTCGCCTTGCAGCGACCCTCGCCGAGCCTCTCGGCGCGACTGACGCTAAGCAGGGCGGAATCGGTGGTCCACTGGCGATGACGTCATGCGGAGAGCAAGTCGTCCGCTTCTTGCGCATGAACAACGTCATTGAATGAGCTCGAATTATGGAACTGCTCATAGACGCACGCTGGCACGAGCAGCAATTGTCTTCCACTACCGCGAGCTCGCCTCCCGTCGGTCGACGCGCCGGACGGTTTGCTATGGTAACTGTAGAGACACCTGAATGCAGTGAGCCTACGCTTTCAGGTAGCTAACGACACTATACGAGGCCGCTGGATGGATGGATGGATGGATGTTAATGGCCATACCGTTTGGTGCCCGGCGGTAGGCTTGACGCCACCTAGCCTACGTCTAAAAAGACAAAAACGTGATTTCTCCCACTGCACCTTTCAGGCCACTTTTTTCTCTCCTAACTATCACCAGGCAGTGCGGGGCATCACCAAAATGACCTTTCAGGGGATCGGGCAAAAAAACCAAAAACATCACCCCCCGCCATCTTCCCCCGGCGAGGGAGTCGCCAATTTTATCCTCTGGTGGCAAAGCCTTTTCGGCGCTGGCCTCCCAGCACCGGACCCACTGGGAGACAGGGTTGGGGCTTTGGGCCGGGAGCCACGCAGGAGAGAGTCCCACCCTACCTCTGTCCCGCCTGTGCACTCATGCCTCGCCTGTCCATGCCCGGCGATAGCCTAGATTACTCAGTTTGCGGAACTCCCGAGAAAGGAGCCCCCCCCCCCACTCCCAGTCATCTGGAGTTTTATCTGAAATCTCGCGGGAAACACTTTGCCGTCACTTCAGAAATGTTAGAAACAGTTCGCGAAGAGAGCAAAACCATATCACCTGACCTTCCTAACACCGCGCCCAAAACAGACGAAGCCGCATTTTTATTTAACCGTTAGGCGATCGAACGGTTGCGGCCTGCACGTACTTAGCACCAAGATGATGGCGCCCACTAACAGATCGGGGAACGGAGTGCCGATAGCCTTAAGCTGTAGCTCGTTTAGTGGCTCTAGGGTAACTGCAGTGTATTTCGCCTGGAATACGCACGTTTCTGAGAGCACTGGCAGTGCTAGATGGCGTTCCACCGTATTCTATGGAACAGCCAGTTATGAAACGAGAATCTAGATGGCGCTCAAACGACGGGAGGCGGACTAAAGGGAGGGGGGGGGGGGGGGTACTCTTTCGGAGTTCAACTGAGGTAATCTAGTAACGTTAGGCATGAGTTGCGGTGACGTCAGAACGACACCGGGCTCTGATGGGTTCGTGATTGAAAAGACAGGGTAGACGTCAATCATCGCAACACTTGTGCGTTAGCAGATTTGAATCTGCTCCGTAATGACCAGGCTCTTTAGCGCCTTCGTGGCTTATTGTGTCGTTTCCGCAGCGATAGTCAGATTTCTAAACCTCCTCTAAGATATACGATTTCATCACGTCGCATGAAGACAAATTGTCTTGTCCACCTTGGTGTCCAGAAGCGCTTGTGCCAGGACAGCACCATTGTCCCCTGCAGTGGATGTGGGCGCGACGTAGGATGAGGAGAGCAGACAACCACAAGAAACATTTCGTTAAAAACGATAATGCAGAGAAAAAAATAGTTCATAGCGAATGAACTGCTGCTATTACGTTATGAGTGTCCAAGATGAGGACTGGAGGTTTTGTTTTTGTACGGTGAAGTATAGTAGTATAGTATAGTATAGCTATGGCCACGCTAGTGATTACTATGATCCAGTACCTGAAGGCGTTCTAAACCAAAAAAAAGCTTTTTTTAGCAGAAAGTTCGAATTTGGCGAGAATGGAAGGCTAGCGGTTGGTATAGAACAAGAAAGTTAAAGAACATGATTTAAGAACATGACGTTTCTTCTATTAAAAGATAAAATGAGAAAGACGAAATTTCTTTATGAGCCAACGTCCGCCTAAGCCTAGTACCGTATAAAAAGATCTTACATTATGGCCGCATGCCATATAATAGTATCAGATATAAACACTTGGCACCAAGGAAGAGAATATTGATTTCTTTCTTGCTTATAATTGTTTTAATTATTTTAAACTGAAATAGGTGTTGGCATGCGTCAGCAATGTCATTTCTTGTTTTGACAGCATTCTTAGCCACTTCGGTGGATGTCGGCTCATAAAGGAATTCCTCGTTTTTCTCAATTATATTTTTAATCTGCGAAGCGTTCTTTCGCGTTCTATCCGAATCGCTATATTTCGTTTTAGTTTAACTCCGAACGTAGCCGAAGCTACGGGTGGCCACGTTCCAACGCCGGCGATAGGACGCGACTTCTCCTGCACTTGCACATCACTTCGCACGGAATCTTCGCAGAAGTGCAGAAAGCTCGAAGAGAGGCATTTGGTCTGCTACCTGGAGTATCGACGGCGTCGTCTGCTACATAATTAAAAATGCCATTTCGCGTCCTGAAATAAAACCCGGTTCAGTGCGGTGGCTGCTGGGCTTCGCGAAGGGCCGTCGCACAGCCGGCAGAGGTTAAGGCCGGAGCTGGAACACGGAAGTTGGTAACGTTCGGTGCCCAGACGGTCTCTCTCTGCCGCGGTGTCGTCCGGAGCCCACGGAAAAAGCGGGTTGAGCGAGCTCTTCTGGGTGGACTGCCGCCTTGTCTCCGATTTCGAACAAAGCAGCGCGCTTTCTCCGGGAACGCATAACAGCAACTAAAGCATACCGCGTCTCTCCCGGTCGCACTGTATGGAGTTCGCGTTTTCTTGGCGCTCCACCGACACCGCATGGTTTTGCCTCTGACCGCCGCCTCTACACCCGATATATGGTATAGGTTTGTATAGTATAATACAGCATAGTATGCTTCAGTTAGAGTTCTGTGTTTTGAAGTTTATTTTAATCAAAATCAGATGGTGTTGTTGTTGTTGTTTTTGTTGTTTGTTTTTCTGCCACAGTCGGCGTTTATTGGAATATTTATTTTCCTTTTTAGGTTTTTAATTTCTCCCATATTTGGCATATGTACTATAAAAGTTCTATTTTTATATATTAATTTCTTAAAATAACATTAAAAATCCTTCACAAGCGCATCAGAAACTGTGAATAAGCAATTACTTGCGGGATCATAAAATTGCGAGCAATATTTACAAAACGTCTCCATCTCACTGTTATAAAACGAATTTCTGCTGCTCCCCGACGTCAACCCAAATTGTTTAGTCAAGACCGTAAGAGTGGCTAGCACAATCGCGCGCTTAATTTGGTTTCAGCAATTATCCAGAAATATAGGAACATTAAGCACCTGTCCTGTATGAATCTTGACGATGAACTCTCCTTTGTCAATTCGAAATTAGAAAGGAAGGTGGAATCACCTCTGCTGACGACTGTTGACCCGAAGCTCTCTACCAAAACTAATATGATGTATCCAAGTTTGTTTTTGTGTTTTTTTCATTTTAAATATTAGTGATTTCAGAATATTTCCTCAGCAGATAAAACTTCAACCAACGCGTATTCTTTTCTTTTTTTTTAATTTTGGAAACCAGAAATTCAAGCCGTCCAACTAATCTTTTTTATAATTTCGCGGAAATTTGTTCCGTAACTGTGACAGGCCCTGTGCTTATTGAAACATTCCTGAGCCGAGAAATTAAGAGACAGGAGGAAACGAGGGCACGAGCCTGTCAATACGCCGCGCTCTGGTTGGAATGAATAGGGGTAGACACAGTGCTAGCCGCCTTAATTCTACTCACACTTCGAACGCGTTCGATTGCCGAACGCCGGTTGGGGTGTTCCGCACTCGCGTTCGAACGCATACGAAGAGTGAGTGGAGACGAAGGCAGCTAGCTTTACGTCTACCCACTTATCATTGCAGTCAGAGCTCGACGTTCGTATCTCCGCATTCTCGTCTCCCTGTCTCCCCCAGTTTCAACCCGTATTGACATGAGATCCGTATTGTGGGTAATATACAGTGACCTAGCACTTTAGTATGCATGTACATACGTGTTTGTACGTCTGCCAGTCTTTGACT
>JAZHYW010062304.1:0-13913 GCA_037355805.1 Ixodes ricinus | reverse complement strand
AATACAATTCGAGGACGTTCTCTTTTTTAACTCGTTTGTGTTTCCAGATGGGGACAAAAAGTATCCCTAAGGTCAGGAACGGGCATGTGTCTAAAGTGTTAGTATGGCCAGATAAAAAGCCATGACACACTCGAGTGTGGTTATACACACTGTTCTAGTTGAGGAGCGAGGTTAGACACATATAGGTAAACTTAAAAGTTAAAGCTGGCCCATAAAAGAGAAGAGATTATGGCTTTGTTGATTTCACAAAGGGAATGTTTCTAAAATGTTAGACTTACAAAACAGAAAAATTTTCGGCCTGTACTATCGCAGGCATTACCTAGTGAGTTTATTTGTTTTACTTTTACTATTTCTGCGCAGATGGAGCGATTTAAATGCACCCACAGTCATATGTCTTTAATGACTTTCTCCTTGAAAGAAATACTCTTCATTTGGGACTCTCAAAAAGCAACTAAGACTGCGTCTGGTACTCAGTAACCTAAAACGTCTAGTTGTATTTAGTAACACAATGAAGATACGAGAGGAAGATGACACATTAAAGTGTCATCTCCTTCGTGTTCTTTTATCTTTTGTTCTTTGCACATTTATGTAACGTATTTATCCCCAACGCACTCTGGTCAACAGGAAGCATGACTGACTCTTTTGTCGGCATATTTCTTTGCCTCTTTTTGTCTACAGGGACATCCGTGACCGCTCGGTCCTTCGCATCTACGAGCAGGACATGAACGACGGCGCTGTGTACAGCACATACGACCAAGACATGAGCTACTTCTCGGAGCCAGAATTCGACTCGGAGTACCAGAACCAACACATACACAGGGCGAAGGTCGGTGCTTCAGTCTACATTGCATGCCCATATGAACCTACCGCGCCTCGAAAGCTAGATTATAATTTCCAAAGTAGCACATTTCGTTGGCTTGGGCCAGACTGGCGCGAGCTAGAGTCAACTTGGCTCAAGCAGCACAAAGCCCAATGCCCCATTTGACTTGAAGCAGCGACTAGAGCACGGTGAAAAATGCATGAAGGTCAAGAATGCACGGTTATAAAAATAACGTCTATTGAACATGACTTGGTATTTTTGTTTTAATGAGTGTGCGATTAATCATTTGTGTCCTATGTTTTTCTAAAAATAACAAAACAACTAAAACGGCTTTTTTTAATCATATTTTAAGGTTTTTAGATTTTTTTTGTTAGTGATGTGGCTAGTATTGACTAAACTTTTACACATTATTGTGCCAAGCTGTTTTTTTTTCTGTGTGTATCTATATTTTCTTTACAATTGTATACTGCTGAAAACTTGGAAGGAAAAAGGGGGGGGGGGGTAGAGTCTGAAATCAGACATCGATGCCTTTAGTTTCTACCTGTTTACGGTGAGAAAGCAAGTAAACTTTAAACTTCAATAATGACTATAATACGAGTATAAGATACAAAAACCGATCTTGCAAGATTAACTAATTTAAATGATATTGAATTCTAACTCATCTCAAGTGAATCGTGTTCTCCAGGGACTGGCAACGTTTGCCTTTACATAGGCACAATAGTTCCGACACTCAATCTATTGTCTTCACCGTAACAGCATTGATAACATCTCTGCAGGCATCGAAGACCCCGCAGGGTTCCAGCTACTACGGTGTGCCGGCGTACGCGGCACGGACCCAGACGCTGCCCCATGGAGCCACCATGCGTCCCTTCTCTCCGGCACCTCCCGAGCGGCCGAAGCCCCCGAGCGCGGGTCCTGGCGTCGGTGAGTCACTGCCATCCTCGTTGTACACGTCTTATTAGCGAGTGTTCGTAGGTCGTGTCCACCGTCCAGTAATGCCCTCCTTGACACCTCTACAAGGTCAAGATTTCTGCAGACAAAGTTATAGCGGCGCGCGTGCGCAGTAGTGGCGTATTCGCTGGGAACAACGTAGCGGAGAGGGAAGAGCGATCTATATAAACCCTCTGCTAGGAATCTTTAGTAGATCGTTCCGATACCTCCCATAATAGGAAGTTTTGCGGAACCGTTTCTGCACATCCGATACGGTACAAAGGGCCCTCCGTTACGAACTGCGCGTATGCTAGTCTTCTGAAGTAGTGCATGCGCAGTTCGTACAGTATGGCCTATTGTACAGTATCGGATGCGCGAAAACGGTTCCGTAAAACTCTCTAACAATACCCGATAACGATACGTGCACGAACAAAGGAGTTGGCGGCGACTCGCGGAGCGTGAAGTCACGTGGCACGCATGGTCACCTGGATTGGTTCAGACGTCTAGCAGTGTCCGTTGCGGTGAATCGTAAGGTGAAGCAGAGTATACAGTATAAAATTCTGGATAACACTCAGAAACTGAGATACAACAAGAACGTCCGGGGGATAGAGGTGACTACATTGATGATTGGGCTAGTTGGTTCTACATTGTCTGTCTTTTACACTGTTAAACAACATGGGTTACAAGGTCTTCGCCCTGGTTACCTTCGTTCTTTTGTGCGTGCGTTTTCTTCAATTATATAGGAGTCAGTTTCATGTTTACCAACGTATTGCACATTGCAGGTTACTCGCAGACTTTGCCTCGAGGGATGACCTACGCGTCGGTGGCACTGAGCCCAGAGAAGAGACAGCCAGGGCTGCTGGTTCCAGCTGGTCAGTACATGTCCATTCTATTCCATCAATGTATTACTGATGCCGGCTACTTTGGTCGACGGTGGGCGGATATACCTCGAAACACAAAACCGGCGGTCGCCATTCCACGAGGAAAGTGGGGAGGAAGGGGGAATTGAGTTATGAGAAGCCCCGAGAACCGCCTGTAACCCAGGCTGGATACTTTCCCTTCAGGATGCGCTTGAGTCAGAACGTTTATCGAAAACGACTTCTACTAAAAAAAACAAATTGGAACAAAATAAGAACGCAACGTTATGTGCCGTCGTTTTATGATTTTGTTTGATTTTTTGGTCATAAGAACGCCAGCTCAGAACGTATGCAGTCGCCTAAAATAAAGGTTAAAAAAGAGTTAGTCGGGGTTTTCTGTGGAACGTATTGTAATTTCAAGTGAATTAATTCTGTAGACAGAATGCAACACCGTACGGATGATAACACTCTAGATTCGCATCTGGTGCCTCTAAAACGTCGCATTGACTAAGCCAAAGGGCGACATTTTGTTCCCGCCTATATTATTTGCGTATATGTGGATGCAACATTCCACTTGAAGGTTATAGCTTTACCTGTCGAAGTTGAGGCCGGCCTCAAACAGAAATCACCGGTTCCTTCAATACCGCTTACCTTCTGAAGATTCGATAAGGCCTGACCGACCTGGGGATGTCCAGGTGGCGTCCCAATCGTTCCCCCGTCGAAACCAGCTCGATTCTACCAGCAGCCAGTGAGCGCCCTGTCGCCGCTCACTTCCCCAAGATGTCCCCTGCCGAGGCCCCCGTCAGGTGCGTCATTCTTGACCGCTGGGCAACTTGGCAGCATCTTGGCTTCACGTTAGCTTGGCAGCTTCACCGCTTAACCACTTTGCAGTTGGGGGCTTGACCGCTTAACCACTTGATCGCTGATATATAGGGTGGTCCAAGTCACCAGGCTCGATCTAAAATGGACCGGAAAAATCGACGCCTGCACGTAGCAATCTAAACTTTTCGTCAAAGGTATATTTCACAGGTCGGTTTTTTCTTGTAAAATTACAAAGCGTAGTTCTCTTTCTGTAAAAAATAAGGCCAAGAAACTTGCCAGGGTCTCGGTGGGCAGTGACGCAGACGACAGGGGTTCCGTAGTGGGGTGTGTTTGGCGTTCGTATTGATAGATGGCGTCGGGAGCAGCGTCCGAAGGTGCAGTCGACCAGCGAAAGAAAGTAGACGACACACGACGCACAGACGAAATCCGTTGGCAGCAAAAGCGCCGCCGTTATGCAGACGCGTTTTTTTTACTTTAAGTTTTGCTTTTATTGTCCGCATTTATTTTTTAGCTGAAGGCACATTTCGAAAAGATTATGATCATTTTAATAAACCACGGTGGTCGCGAGCCGTCGCGATAAGGAGGTAGCGCCATCTATCAATACAAACGTCAAACACACCCCGCTACTGGACCCCTGTCGTCTGCGTTGCTGCCCGCCGTAGACCCTGGCAAGTTTCTTGCCCTTATGTTTTACAGAAAGAGAGTTACGCTTTGTAATTTTACAAGAAAAACACCGACCTGTAAAATACACCTTTGACGAAAAGTTTAGATGGCTACGTGCACGCGTCGATTTTTACGGTCCATTTTAGATCGAGCCTGGTGACTTGAACCACCCTATACTTTAATAACGCGATAGCGTTAAGGAGCTCGTGTCGCAGAAAAGCCGGCGTCGGTGGCATGACGGGAAAATCCTGATTGGTCGATAGGGTCATGACGTCACAGCCACATGACCTCGCGCGGGAATTTCGAACAACCCACAACGCTCACGTGAAACGTGACGCCACGTGTGGAATGAAAGTGATTAGAACATGACATGTAATGCGAATTAAAGTTGGCCGCTTGTATCAAATTATTTCACTTTATAAAGTAATTCATTTGCCGTTAAGAAAAAATTTGAAGAATTTTAGGCGGAATTCGAACCCACAAGTTTTGGGTTGCGAGCCAGACACGCTACTAACTAGGACACGCAAGGCACGCTTGCACGGCGAATGGGAAAGCGACGCGAACGGAGCCCAATAAGCTATTGGGTTCCACACTTAAAGGCGAAGCTTAAGCGTCCTCTAAGTTTTGCTATGGTGATTGAGAAATGCACACAGCGGATTGCCGATTAGCCGCGTCAAAGATTAAATTTTTACCGCTGGAACACACGACAGTCTGGAAGATTCATTTCTTTCTAGCGTGTTAGTGCAGCTTGGCCTTTATGAACTTTCACCCTGATACGAGTTCTTGAGGATAACAGCCGCAATTCGGTTCATCAAGCAAAAGTAACTAAGCAAGAAGGGTGGGCAATGCCCCAGTATTTTGGAAGCACAAAACAGTTTCACATTTTGGAATGGATGTCACAACCCTGAAATCCTTGCGAACAATTTACTACTATCTTTTTTGTCATAAGACTTGCTGGAAATAAAATACATGCGAAAAATTAGCCGAAAATCGCACGTTATTTAGAACATGCGAAAATTGTTTCATGTTATCTTCAAGAACCCAGTGTATTTATTGCACGTAAATAGAACATGCAGTTTTGTTAACAGCATATTTAAAGTTTCTTCGCAAACAATACCAACCCGTTCGTTAAAAAATAAAAAAAAAACATTATTAAACTATTTTTCTTAAAACTTCGTGCCTTTTCCGCATGGTTTTACGCAAATCCGGACCCGCCTTGAGGGTCACCACTCTTACAGGGACGCTGACTGGGCCTGCGAAATCCTGCAAGTAAATAAGTATTAACCTATAAACAGCTAAACGTTGCGTTTTGCACACCGCAAGCACCGTCCGCAATCTTAAACTTTCTGTAGGATGTATTCCCGGAACGCCATATTGTTGGTCGTTGCTCACAGCGCGTGCTCAGAGCTAGCACCTATTTATCGCCTGCCAACAGTCACTATCCTGACTTGGTGGAATGCCCGTTCAATGTGCATAGTCGTGCATTCACTCTCCCAATCAAGATATCTGTTCTTGGCAGACGAGAAATGGGAGCGTGGTTCCGAGGCTTGCGCGGCGAACAGTGATTAAAGATGTGGCGTCCCCTGAATGTTCTCGATTGGTTTAAAAGCGAATGAGAGCTGTTGAACAGCTCATTGCAGGGCTGCGGGTGCTGACTGCATAGCCATTGTGCACCGAGAAATTGAGGGAGAGAAGGAGACGAGAGAGCGCGGAGACGTCAGAACGCCGACCTCTGAACTGTAATGATTAGTGGGTAGACGTAAAGCTAGTAGTATTTGTCTTTACTCACTAGGCTCGCTCGATTTACCTGTACCTCCTGTAACGGTGCAGAAAAGTTTAAGATGGTGTACTTCCGATTGTATCTCAATACACATACCGGGAGTACACTGCCCTACACTCATCTGCACCGGAGCAAGAGGCGCAAGTAAATCGAACGAGGCTATCGTTTGAACGCTTTCGAATACGAACGCGGAACGCTGGACGCCAGAGTTTGGCAATCGAACGAGTTCGAACTGTGAGTAGAGGAAAAGGCAGCTATAGCTTTGCGTCTCCCGCTGTCGTCTCCTCCTCTCTTTCAGTTTCTCGGCGCTTAGTCACTGACAAAATAAGAACGGCTGGGCGTATTTTTCGAACGCCCGGCCTCGGTGCCTGCTTCATGCCTTCCGCCGTGCTTTGGCTGCGCGCGCGCGCGCGCTCTAAGTGCACAAGCATAGCCTCCTCTATTCTCACAAAGCGTGGCAGATCGCCACGAGAATCGGCCGCCGAAATGGAAAAGGTGGAGCGGCTGACAACGGATGGAGAGGAGAGCCCCGTGACTGGCGCCCCGCTGCGGCGAGACGCCGAAACACACTTCTCCCGAGCGAACAAGTGTGTTTCGGGTCCTCGCCGCTGCAAATGCTGTGCGCTGATGTCCAGGTTCCCCGAGAAATCGCTCTTTGATGCTCTGTGCTACCAGACCCTCGGGCTCCAAATCTGCGACCGGATACTCTATGACTCCGTCGTCGAACTGCCAGGCTTGTAAGTATTGAGGAGGCTATGGCACGAGGCGTCGAAGCGTTGTCGAAGGCAGCAAGCTCGAGCTAGAGGGGAAACAACGGAAGATCCTCCCTGCCGTTTTCCCTTTGGGAGTGACTATAACAGCTTCTAAAACGCATTGAGGGGCTTTTCAGTTGACGCTTCATGCTTCGTGATTTTATCTTTAAAGTTCTTATCGTCGAATGGCGCAACCTCAACGGCTGTGGCGCATTAATGAGACGCCCCGTACGTGTTTCTTAAGCTATCCGTTACTGTAGCCCTTTTGCCCTCATTCTTTGCAGCGCCGCCCCCGCGGTCGATGTCCCCCGAGCGGGGGCCGGAGGGGGGCATGTACTCGTCCGGACTGCCCTTTACTTCGCCGACGGGGCCTCAGATGGCCATGCCCCGGCGCTACGAGCTGGGCTTCCAGGAGTCTCCGGAGAGGAAGCCCGGAGACCTGTCCAACTTCCTGTCGTCGCCCGAGCGACGGATGGACCACCAGAGGTCCCTGCCGGCCACCTTCAACTCGGCCTACGAGGAACCCTTCTACGGAGACCAGGACCAGCTGGGCTCGCGCTCCGGTAGCGCGACGCCCATCATCGACGAAGAAGCCAGGTGAGCGTTTGGGTTGCCATCTTTCTAGGGCTTACCACCCAAGGGCGACAAAATGCTAAGTCACTATAGGAGTGGGCGTATGCGTGGCATCTGATATTTCGAACGAGAGAGCGACCGCGCATGCTTCTAAACGCGCTCCAAAGCCCTGTAGACAAGGACGATCTCTACACACCAATTGGACTCTCTGACGTTACATGACTGCGTTGGTGCTGCTGTCGGAACTGCGCGTGTGTAGAGACTTTATCTGTTTGTAATCTGTTCTCTGCTCAAACGCAGCGCCCACACCTGGTGCGGGCGAACGCGTGCTTGTTTGTAAACAATAAGTCGGTGTATAGACCGTTCCAAGAACGCGGAGCGCAAGTTCGTCTGCTTCTTTTCAGGGGTTGTGGTGACGTCATAACGCCGAGCTCTGATTGGCTCGATTAGAAGGATAGTGGGTAGACCTCAAAGGCAGCTCGCTTTGAGGTCTACCCACTATCCTTCAATCAGAGCCAATCAGAGCTCGGCGTCATTCTGACGTCACGACAACCCCTATAAAAGAAGCAGACGAACTTGCTCTCCGCATAGCCTTCTGTGCGCTGCCAAATTTTGTTTATCCACTGGGTTTTGAAACGTGTTCTGAGCATACGCAGTCGCTCTCTTTGGCGGAACGCCGCGCTTGCGTTAACAGTCTAGGGACTCCGCATTTTTCGCCTGACCGTTAAGAGCTGGAAAAGTGTGTAGTCACTGACAACTTAAGGAACGCAGGGTACGGCTTATGACGTTCACGATTCCTGCGTTGTGATTGGTCATCCTGGTTTTCTATTGGCTAATGCCGCAATGTCATTGGCTGCAGAGGGATAGAAGATGTTTGGAACTGGCCACGCGTTCTGCGTTCCCTGAGAAGTCAGGGAGTAAATGCGCCTTGTCGGCGCTTACCACCCAGGCGACAAAACGCTAAGTCACTGGGGCTGTGGGCGTACGCGCGGCGTCTAATATTTCACGGAAGAGGGCTACTGCTCATGCGCATGGCCACACAGTGCGCTTTTTCGCGCATCGTATTTATATTCCATAAACACGCTGTGTTGTTGACAGTGCGCTGCGCGTGAGTAAGACGGCATAATGTACAAATATACCCTCTTCACTGTGCTAAAAGGTTTGTTTGGGGTAGTTGAACAGCGCTGTGTACTGTCTCGTCTTGTACTTCATCCGTATCTTGTTTGCGCTGTTTTACCCCGAAATCTTTACTGCGTTTTCTATTCTTTTTTTTTTCAGAAGTTTATGTTTTTACGTTGATATTTTAGAACTCGAATGGAGCTAAATCTATCGGGGATAATATATAATTGGACGGCCGTGCAGGATGCGAGTAGAGTACATGGAGCGCCAGCTTGCAAGTCTGACCGGGCTCGTGCACAAGGCCCTGGCTGCTGGAACGTCCCCGAGACAACCGAGCCACCTCATTCCGACGCGAGACACCGACGGACCCCCGGAGAAGGACAGATCGGGTGAGCCCTCGTCTCTCTTTGGAACTAAAATTAACTATTGGGCTACTTGCTTGAACATCGTAAGTACTAAAGCGCAAGGGACGAGACACAACAACAAGAAGGACACAGGACAAGTGCTTGTCCTGTGTCCTTCTCGTTCTTGTGTCACGTCCTTTGCGCTTCAGTATTTATTATATCTTTAAAACGTATATCAGAAACCTGCTCCGCCGTTATATACTTTAAAAAAGAAAAGTCTGTGAGTTCACCTTTCTGTAGAACGTACAGACAACCAATGACGTCGAGCAATAGAAGGGCCCCAGGGAACGACGAAGCAGATAACATGACTACACAGGGACAACGAACGCCAAGTTTCACTTGCCCATAATCCCCGCGCACATCGACGTTTTAAGATTTAATCGTATTCTGACATTCGCCATTTGCTGGGGTCATTCTATTTTTCGCCGTGATTGACCGTCTTCGTGTTCTGCAGAAAAGTCAAGTCACAGACACTTTCTTTTTTTAAGAGTGTACTATGAACCCATAGGAATATTGAATGAGAAAATTGAATATGAAATATATATTATAGTATATAAATAACCCGTTGTATACAATGACATATTCGCTTTGCGTACATATACCAGTAAGAAGTCTTCCAAACATCTTCCCAATCGTCTTACGTGTATCTCGTGCTAGATTGCTGATTGACCTCAGTTTATCTCAATTTCTTTTTAAGTTTTTTTTTTTTAGTTACATTTCAACTTATTTAAGCTTTCGGCACATCGAACGATTGGTATCTTGGAGATGTGTTATGATATTTATTTTTATATTGATGAATGTTCAGTTCATCAAAAGCAATACTACTTCAGTTCCCCCCCCCCCCCCCAGAATCCGAACAACTATTACGCGATACAACAATACGGTGCCAATCAAGATGCTATAATATCAAATTCCGCCACGTTTATATTTAAACGGACCTACAAGTCCAACAGCAATAAAAAAATTCCAACCAGTGTTTGGTATTACCCTGGAGAACAATGGTGTGGTCAACGATATATTACTCCAAGAAAAGATTTAAAGTTGTTAACATTACACATTTATATCACCTGTTCGACAAGACTAAAAACACTATGCGATGTTGCGTTGACATATTCTTAGGTAGCCATATCATTAGATTCATCAAACATAACGAGATGCATTCTGATCAAATAGAAATTTAAATCAATAATTCATAGCAAAACACGCAGATCGTAGAGCAATGTATTCAACACGTCGCCGTTTATATTATTGATAATCGCCAGCAGTCTTTACGGTGTAATTATCACGCCGTAAAATAGAAAAAAAATTATCCTCAGGGTTTTGCTTATCAAGCCTACACAATGGCTGAGACAGTCAGATTCAGTGGGCCCATTGCCTTTTCGGTGTTTGGGGATATGACCAAAGCCTGACATATGAGGGGTTCGACTTGGGATTTATATTTTGTGTTCCACGTACGACAGCAATCGCACTTAGTCCGAGTGCGCGACCGCACGTTTATCTCTCTGCGGGGAGCTAAGCTGACAGCTGGTCGCGTGCATGTGTGTGACGGGAGTGGGGTAGTCTCTGAGCTCGTGTATCTCACCTAATAATATGGAGAAACAGACAGTCCTGTTTTGTTTTGTGCACGCGTGCATGCGTCCGTGTGCTTATGCGCGGCCATGTGCGCGCGTGCGTGCGTGTTTATGCGTCTGACAATTTGCTTTCGGCCTTTACATTTTTGGAAAGAAAACTTGAACGTTTGCTTTTTTTATTATATGATGGCCATCTTTTGCTCAACTCGCGTGATTAGAATAAAGAAAATAATATTCGATGTTTTTTTTATATGACGATAACCGGCTGTACCACAGTACTCCTGCTAAGCACACGGACACTTTCGACTCGTCGTCACCAATAATTGGTTTCTCCGTGAGCAGCCAGACTCACCCCGCGAAAAGAAAAACACGCTCGAAACCCCGCTGCAATTACTTGTGACTGCGATTTTACATTAAGAGACATTAACCCGTCAAGCTACCCAGTATTGATAGTTATAATCGTTGAAAACATGTTTCAATGGAAATAAATATTATTTTCGTTTTTAATTTTCCGTATTGAAAGGGTTTGCCCCGTTAGTACGTTCTGTCATCCTATACGTTGCTATAAATTTCGGGGGAAAAAATCTTACGACAAAAAATATATTTAAAAAAATATTGGGGTGTGGATATGTGTATGCAGCCTGAACTTAGTCTGCCTCAACGGGCGACTTGACTCCCAGCTGTAGATAAGTAATTTAGCGAGTGCAGAACAACCGCTAGCCTGGGGTCTTTAACGTGCACCGCGCAGTAGTGATACACGGCCGCACTCCGGTACGATGCTCATCCAGATCGAAACCGGCAGGGGTGGGGCCCAGGATCCCTGGGTTCGGCAGCGCGAGCTTTCGCTCCACTTGCCCCGAGCTGGTGTGCGCTAGCCCACTCGGCCACCGATCCCTCTTAAGGCTCGTTCACACTCTTGCAACCGAGTACGACCGAGAGAGACAAGACCGGTTTTAATCCTCTTACGACGTCTTAGGACCAGCTCCGCAGCAGCGCGCCCGGTCCTAAGAAGTCGCAAGAGGATGAAAAACCGGTCTTGTCTCTCTCGGTCGCACTTGGTTGCAAGAGTGTGAACGGGCCTTTAAGCACCCGAAAAATTCCGAGTGGTTGTGTACATTGGTAATTAAAAATGGAAGGGAAAACCGACTACCCAAATTAAGTCTCCAAAGGCGGTTTACGAGGACTCATTTTATGGCCTTGTTGCCGGTACCGAGTACAACCCTGCAATTAGAAATGCTGTTTTGTTAGCGTTTACGCTCGCTTTGCTCCGGAGATCCGCGGCATGCTGTTCGCTTTAGTTTCCTGACGTCGCAGACATAGTTCGACGTACCTCACCAGTGGAGTACACACCATCGGTGTAGTGCCGTTCCTCCCAGGTGAAGAAACCTAGCAGCCCTGGGTAGCGCGGCATTATGGTGAATATTAATCCACAAAGCTGTTTTCATAAGATTTGGAACCAACATATCAAGAGGCTCTGGTCTAGCGTGAACTTCCTCCTGAAAATCAAGCACTGGCGTTTTCTTTTTTTTTCAGTCACTTTTTTTAATGTTTTATTCATCTTTTCCATTAAAATATTTTTAAAGAAGAAGGAACCGGAACTATCAGCCTTATTATTCTCACCTTGTTGTTGGTTGATTACATAAAAATAATTTGAAAAAGTCGCAAGAAATAATAGTCATTATATATTTGTTTTAAGTAATAAGGAACTATCGTTCCCCTATTCCAAAGGGAAATATTGTTCGTTTCTTTAGAAGCCACTGACGAAACATAGCACTTTAACGATAGCTGATATCATTATGGGAAAAAGATGATAAATAATTGTGTAGAAATTATTTCCTCGTTCGTATGATTTCTTTTTACATCCTCTATCCTTAAAACTGCCTGGTTTACATTTTGTCTCCTGCTTGTAATATGAGGAGCTTCGTTATTCAACGAGAATATGTGAAAACATGTTCATATTTCAAATGTGTAGCTATGTATGACATCACGGAAGTGAAAATGCAAGCCACATTTGACCAATAGCTATTGATTTCTAAATTAGTTTTCCGCGGATACGATCCAATTCTATCTGCATAGCTTCCATAAACAAAAAAATATTTCCCTCATTTCATGAGCGGAAGATATGACAGCATTACTGCCTACAGGTTCCCTGATACCAAAAGCTTAGATTCGCTCTTTGAGAACTTTCACGCGTTCAAGAGGTCCATACTTCCGGAGTAGATACTTTTATAGCAAATCTTTTGAGTGAATTCCTTTCGCTGGCTAGCTTTCACATTGCGCGCTTATGTATTTATTCCGTGCAATGCTGAGAGTTGCCGCGCCTGTGTAGTCAATCTAAAAGATGCCATGTGAGGATCTGTTACCCTTTTCCAGATGAGGTTCGGCTGGCCGAACACGATGTGCAGAAACACCTCTTCAAAGGTACTTGGTGCCAGATGCCTATTTTGACCCCCTTTTTTGCCCTTTTTGGAGTCTTGTTTACCGCTTCTGGCCCCCCCCCATTTTTGGATCCTTTTTTCTGCTTTTTGGCATTCCGCAAATTCCTCCTCAGCTGCATGAGATCGACGTCGTATGCTTCCCTTTTTGGCTAGCCACTCGTCCTTCTTGGCCCATTGTTTATGTATGTACATCCTGCGAAGCGTTCAAATTCGCTGCAAATTGAAGGAAAATGGTGTTCTGCACTCGCAAAAGCCAGGCGAATGCTCATGGCGCCTCTTCTGCCGCTGTCCTCTGAACTCTGCATAGCAAAGCATGAATGAATGAGCCACTCGAGTGCATGAGTCGCTTCGAATGAATGTCGTTCATAGTTTATTTTGTTTAGAAATATGAAGAATGTGTCGAAGCGCCAGCCCGCTACAATGTTTTCTACCATTAAATTGACATTGTTTTTTTGTTTTCTAAAGATCGATTTTGTGCCACTTGAGGGTGATTCCTAACGCTTCATATTCAAAACCTGATGTATGCACATACCGGACATACCCAGAGAACTTTTTTTAAATCTTATTTTGAATTTAGTTTGGCTGCTGATAAGTGACGTAATGTGTTCAGATATATTTTACGAATGGAAACACTCATAAAATACAATTTGGACTCATAAATTGCAGCTTTACACTAATAAAAATAATACAATTTGGCTAGATGTGCCAAAATGTATTTTTATGATAATAAAATGCACATATCGCCCTACATCATAGAAGTAAAATCTTGCGAATGGACACATCTGTGCAGCACCGAGCAAGGTATTTGACGAAGGATGAGGCTACAAACTGGATGGTCACATTGAAGCATACATCTCACACGTTCAGTTTTCATACGTCGAAGTTTTGGATCAACATCTTACTTTGGTTTGCCCTGCCTCTTGTTGGCTGAACTGCTCCAATAGGTCCTTTTGCTTAAATGACCATCACACATAGCAGTCCTGTTATTTGTTTGATTACTCGTCATTTACTTAAATACTATTAAAAAACAATATTCACTTGACAGCATTGCACTACACTCAAACTAAAATCGCGTTCACAACCGATTACGCCATGGAGGATTTCACTTTTGAACGATAAGGTGGTTCAGGTTTTGTTAACTGGGAAGGTTCCACGCCATGTAAACGGCCACCTTTCTAACACTT
>JAZHYW010062301.1:0-28649 GCA_037355805.1 Ixodes ricinus | reverse complement strand
CAACCCCGCGAAGGGGAACAAGGGGGGCGACGGTCAGTGGGTCGACGGTGGGCGAAGGGCAACGTAAGTGCCGCCCAACAACCACCACCGTATTGATGATCTGCTTTTCCCCTTCTCCCAAGGAGGAACCCTATTGAAAGGGGTCACTCCCCTCAGTAGAGTGGGAAATTCAAATTTGCAAACCAACCTTTCACACGTCAATCACCTCTCCAGCCAGAGAGAAATGCAAGCACCCTGTAAGCACGGGGCGGGGGCTCCAGGAGCTGCGACCTCCACCTTCTGCACCCGAATTACGTCTAGCTGGCGTAGATATTGCTGTAAGAAAATTATTTTTTGTGGTAGCTTTTTTAATAAGCGATGTTACCATTAAAACTTCTTTTTTTTTTTTTTAAGGCGAAGCGAAGTATAAGAGAGTGAAGCGGTAGTACCGATAACCGGGCTTATAAACCTGGCGATCTTCCAAAGCCTTCCATACTCTCGAGCTGCCCACTCTCAGTGCGCACAGGTGGTCGAAGCTCCCTCGCACTGCCCACCGCTTCTGGTCACTACGGCCTCCCCATTAACCAATCAGCGTTGAGCACCTCACCCCTCCTTTCCCACCCGATAACGAGATGATAATCAGTGTCAAGCCTCGCGGCCACGCATACACTAGATCCAGGCATCCCGCTTGTACGGGCTTCACGAATGCCGAACACCTAAGCCAAAGAACTCCACATAAAAGAATCAAAGATACGAGAAAGCCATCAACGGAATCATGTGACTTGCACTAGCAATATGAGAAAAATAAATGCTGGTCAGGAACAGTGAATGGCATATTCCGCACACCTCTACTTCTGGCTTCTGTAGCAGCTGAGAAATACAGCAGCGTGGACACTTTGTCCTGATTGGACGTGGATGACAGGTCCCCTTTAGGCAATCGTGAGATGCTAGGGGTGATTAGCCGAGGTCTTTCGCAGTTCCATTAGTTTCGGACTATTTTAGTCCTTTAGTATCCTAGCGATGTTTGAGATTAATCTGAAGTGTTTCTTTTCTTTTTTTTTCTAGTTTTGTCTGGTGTTTTGGTTTTGATTATAGGAATTTTCCGATAAGTCCGAGATCGACGACACTTTCATCAAAATATTTTTTCTGAAGTTCTTTTTTTTATCATGTGAAAATCCGGTAAACGTTGTTTTATTCTGGAAAGCCCTTTGGAGCGGGAGTTAATGCAATCCCTTTTATCGTTATATGAAACAGCTAATTATGGGGACAGCGCTAATTTAAAGAGTCTAATATATCGCATGATATAAGACTGCCTCGTGGCTTTTTAAATATCAACGCCCACCTACAATCCTCTCGTAAATCGAGAAACTCTTTGTAAAGCGCATCTCGCGGATCTACGAAACGCATTCAACAATTCGTTTTTCTTGATTCACCTGCACGACATATAAATGGAATGTCCTACCAAACCTTTGTATCCATTGTGTGCCCAGACGCGATGAGCTTTTTTTTTGTTTTGTAGAAGACGGACTCTTTTGAGAGCGCAGCTATTAGGCGCCCGTTTCCGGCTTGCGCTGCGAAATGCGCCACCGCTGTCTGGCATAACCGCGCGTTGCATTATGGGACGTTGCTCGCAATAACGTCACATGTGACGTCGACGATAGCAACGTCAAGAGGGCGCAAATTTCCCCGCCCAAACTTGGCGGGAAATTTGCCGGCAAGGAATAAGCTGGAAAATGTTTCCGTTAAAGTTAGCGGGCAATGTTCCCGCTAAATTTAGCGAAAAAAATTTGTCCTCGTGACGTCACACGTGAGGCACACAACCCGGGAAACGTTTTTCAGCTAAATTTGGCGGGAAAAGTTTCTCCGCCAAATTTAGCAGAGTGCCCACCTCCTTGACGTCACACGTGATCCTCCCTTCGTACCCTCCCCTCTTCTTCCTCAAGAGCTGCGCTCTAATTCGGAATTACGCCGAGTTGTAAACGTCTTTCATTTTCGTTAGTTCACACTGGTTCTACTATAATCATTTAAATCACACCTTCCCTGCAGAAATAATCCCCAACATACTTTTTATTCAATGTTTGTATGTAACACTTGCTACTTTCTATGTGCGCTTGTTTTGTATTTAAATCAAAGAATCATCAACAAAAAATTCAACAACTCTTCTGAAAAAATCGAAGTTTCACTGGGTTCGTCAGCTACGTAATATAACTGCTGCAAGCAAATCAAAATGCGAAAGAAAGACAAACGAAAAAAGAAAAGTAATGTCCTATTGCAAGCAAATCGGAACGCGAGACGAAAAAAAGCAAATACAGCTTTTTTACGAACTAAAAAATAAGCTCCTTTTGTTCTATGGCGGGCCCACATCAATAAAAGCTGTGTCTTAAAGTGTACTTAAAAAGTGTAAATGTACGGTAATCTTTCTACAGTACTGTTTTCACTTATCGAACGGACTACACAATCAATTTGCCATGTTTCAAAACATACACTCATAGTGATCAAGAATCTTTATTTCTAGCTACAGTGATTTCAGTGAAATCATTCCGATTTAAATACATGTAGTCTGATATCAATTTTAAAAATATATTAAATTAAAAAAAAGTAATTGGGGTTGTGTGGATATGTATCAGCATGTCGTTGGTCAGCCATTTCAAGTTGCGGCGAGTGACTCGCTGACTCGCTGTAGATGAGCAATTGTAGTGGAGTACAACCGCTAGCCTGGGGTCTTTAACGTGCACCACGCAGTAGTGATACACGACCGCACGCCGGTACGATGCTCATCCAGATCGAAACGGGCAGGGGTGGGGGTTGGGCCAGGATCCCTGGGTTCCTGCAGCGCGAGCTTTCGCTCCAGTGCTCCGAGCTGGTGTGCGCTAGTCCACTCGGCCACCGATCCCCCTTAAAATTAAATAACTGCAACTGACTGCCAGTGTTTCTACCCTAAAAAATACTTTAGGTCTGCCGCTACTAATTCACCGCCGAAAAAAGGCTCTCCTTTGTGTATTTTTCATAAAATATTTCATCAAAATATTACCCTTCTCCATGAACTAACTACTCCACCATTCTACATATCTGCTCGCATTTATCATAGCCATAAAGTTGGTATTCCAAATTTTAAAACTTAATTATTTCAATATTTTTTTAATGCCACAAACATCTAATAGACTGGAACCACCTTCCCGCCTTGATTGCAAACATCTTTTATACTGGTTTGTTTAAACATGCCTATTACTAATATGTGCACAATATAGTTAAAGGAGCGGTGCAACGATATTCAATTGGAATGTTTTTCACTTTACACGAGCTTACTGGCACTAGTGGGACTCAAGGATACTCGCACGCAACGCCACTGGCCAAGAAACTCTTTTGTTGCGGTGTAATTTCAAGGACAAAAGCGATCATTTTCATTCAATCTCTTCTTTGCAAAATTTGATGACGTAACGTGGGGATCGCAGTACACCCATATGACGATATTTGAATGCTGCTCATAGATTGGACCCGAGCATTGCGTGGGCACTCGATTTGGGCTCGTGATAATTACTAGCTCGAGAAGCATTCGGGTAGTGGCCCGTGTCCAATCGCTGCAACGACGACAAAAGCCGAGCCATAACAATGTCTGGAACTCAGCGCGTGTCCTGTGCTTTGCCAACCCCAGCGCGTGGCTATGATCAACATTGGCGGCATATAATCGGCTCCAGATCACGTGGCCGCTTGTTCTGGCTGCGAGTTGAGGGTGAACGCTGCTCGTTTTTCTTGAATTTGTTTCTGGGACTTCTATTGCGTGGGGTGAAAAACGAACGCGTGTTTCATAGGTCATTAACGTCAGGGATCCGTTCTAAGCGGTATTTGCGCAAAGTACAAAATTGTTGCATCGCCCCTTTAATATTTTACAGCTCTCTCCCCTCTTGAGTGTATAATTTACATTGAGAGTATTTGAAATAAATAAATAAATAAGCTGATTTATATGATTTCTTTTCCGCAAATATCATGATTTGTTTTTCTTTCCCTGGTTCTTGCGTTTAAACTTTTGGATGTTTTTGTTTTTTATCTTGGGTTTTGTATCTTAGTTGTTTATTTAAAGTTACGCATGACCGTAATGTTGGACTTATCCCCCTTATTTGTGTCCTAGGGTGCTTTATGGGAGACTAAATGAATGAATGAATGAATGAATGAATGAATTAGAAACACATTTCGCATCAGTTGCGCGCGCTTTAGTCCAAGCGCTGTGTCACAATTCCGCGACATATCGACCCGTAGCGAGATCGCCGAGTTTTCCGACCGGTGGCGCTGTCGGCGCTTCACGTCGCGTAAACTTCTACCCGGTCGATCAGGAACGACGGGCGAGTTCGGCGGCCAAGTGGCAATGCCACTCGGAGGGCGGGAGTTCCACGGGGGTACGGGATTTTGGGACCCGCCAGACAGCAAAGGGTAAGCCTGCACCCACCACGTGGTTCCTCTTGTTTACATGCGGAGGGGACGAGCCAACCCATGTTAGCATGTTGGAACGCTTCCTATTTTGGGGCAGCCGTCACGCTAGAAAGACACTACTGTGAAGTTTCAGTGAACTTGGTGTAACATACGTGAACGGTATACTAATAGTACAAGTAGTAGTCGTTCGTAGCTTTGTTAAGAAAACACCAAAAAATATTAGCGTTGTTAACCTTGCCCGAATGCCCCCTTCTACTCATTTTGAAATATAACAATAGGATAAAGAAAGAAAATTTAGCGAAACCGGAGAGGTTAGCGAGTGTAGGACGGCCGTCGGTACATTCCGATCAATCACTGCAGTAATCACGTATAGTACATTCTCCGTCGTGTTCTGTATCACGCGGTGCCTTTTGGCGGTTGCCGTTGTGGTCCAGTGAGGAAGGTTGCAGAAGTAGGAACGATGTCAAGCTACTCTGCATTTACGTGAGACTTTTTGGTGGCTATTGTGGGGCGTTACTTTGATGACGGATAGGATATATTTGCTTCAGTCACTTTTGCAAAATATATTGACTCGTAACGAAGAGTCGCCTTGCTCGTTCGTTGAGAAACTTAACGGATTCGGAACTTTTTTTCGGTCGTCCGCGTGACTAAATCTGCTGGAATTACGTGGAGGTTTAACCTTAATCTGACTATATTTAAACTTAAAAAGGGTTTCAAATACCAAAATAAAAAAACTGTTTTTGTTTGCTTTTTGTTATACGATATTATATTGACTGAAATTAAAATAAATATTATCAGGCTTCTAAGTTAGTAAACAAAATAGGTCGAACGATTTCTTATTCATAACAAGGGGTAAGATTTAACTTGCGAAGGAATGAACAAATGTTGACATAACCGTTTACGCGTAGTGAAGTCTCCTGACAATTTATGCCATCGTTGACACATATTTTTTATGTCTCTCAGCGACAACTCTCAAATAACACGGCATTTTCGCGACAACGGGTGGTTGTCAGCTTTTTCCGATTGCAACATGACTTGCGCTTCGCTCAGTTGCGCAGAATTTTATCGGTTAAGGTTCTCACGGAATTCCGAAAATAAATAACGGTTCGGTTGCGGTTATAAGAGTAATCTCTTCAAAATTACTTTTATTCCAGTTTCTTTTTTTATTCCACCTTTTTACATATTTGGTTGTCGATTCCCCCCTCCCCCCCCCCCCAAAAAAAACAAATAAAAAAGAAAAAGGCTGTTTTATATAGGCTTTAGTCTAACGACCGTTCAGCAGTAACATCATTTTAACTTGCTCGTATTTTCTCTATTCGTAAAATCAAATGCCCCAATGGTCCACGGCGACCTTCTTAAATCTGACGTGAAATCTGACAGACTCGTAGAATTAATTTTTGTAGTAACTTTTTGAATACGGCAAGCATTTATAGAATATTATAATTCTAAAAATACACAAACAACCCGCATCTTTGGAGCGCATTACAGCAAACGTGCATCTTTCGAGTGCGAGGTTTTGCGGAGCAACAAAAATGAGTTCGATCAACGTAACATGGCCACAGGGTACAACTTTCAGAAATGAAATTTAGATTTTCCTACACAAACAGAAGCGTCCATGTACTGTATTGCTTCCTTATCAGATAATAGAGATATTCAGTGATTCCTTGTCAGAGAGTGAGCGGGAAATGTACCAAAAATCTAGTCACAAAACTGGCCACTTAATGATGCATCAATCAATCAGTCAACCAATCAATAAATCAAGAATTTTTATTACAGTCAATACAGTATTACAAAATTTCATCTGGGCCCATAGCCAATTTGGCTAGTTTGGGCCATTTTATTAAATATTACGATTGAGGCACTGTTATTGAAAACTCTAAAAATAGATAAAAATTAACAAAATCTCAGGTTGATCCACCTAGTTAAATAACGTAAAGAAACAGCACACTATCAAATACATTAACATAATCATATATGATAACAGTGACGAAAAATAATTACGTGATAAGCAAATGAGTGCCAAGATGATGGGAGACATAAACTATTTAAAAAAATCAGCGAGAACCCATCCTTTGGGAATGATTATCTACGTTAATGCGAATAGCATCAAACGGTGCGGAGTTATGCGCGTTCGTCAGGTGGCCGGCACACTCTAGATACGCCAGCCCACTCTTGAGGCGATTCTAAATTTGTTGACACTTTCACAGCCTGCGCACGATCTCCGCAGCCCAGCACGTGCGTTTGTGTCACTTAGGAAGGCGAGCAAAGCACGCGCCATACGCACAAGCACTCAAAATGGTACCGACCAGACTTTCTGGCGTCTCAGCTAGTCTCAACCAACGGTACTCTAAACGGTTGTTTATATCTTTACCATAGGACGCGCTTTACAGCGCTGTCACAGCTACCGGTGCGCGCGCGTTCCATGCACGAGGGTTCATTCCGCTCTCGTGAGGCTGAGCACGGCCGCTACATCACCCTCTCCCGCGCGCGGGAGAGGGTGATGCTAGCGGCCGTGCTCAGCCTCACGAGAGCGGGAATGAGCCCTCGCGCATGGAACGCGCGCACCGGTAGCTGTGACAGCGCCAGTAGCGCGTCTATGGTAAAGATATAAACAACCGTTTAGAGTACCGTTGCTGAGACTAGCTGAGACGCCAGAAAGTCTGGTCGGTACCATTTTGAGTGTTTGTGCGTATGGCGCGTGCTTTGCTCGCCTTCCTAAGTGATACAAACGCACGTGCTGGGCTGTACACGTCGCGCAGGGCTGTAAGTGTCAATAAATCTTAGAATCGCCTCAAGAGCGGGCTGGTGTACTCTAGAGTGTGCCGGCCACCTGACGAACGCGCATAACTCCGCACCGTTTGATGCTATTCGCAGTCAACGTAGATGATCATCCCCAGGATGAGGTTCTGCTTGATTTTTTAATTTTATTTATTCGACCCGCGGCGTAAGAGGTTAGATAGCCAGATATAGATAGATAGATACATAGACGAAAAGTGCGTGCAGTATCCAAAGAATGCGTTATTCGCATTAAAAAATACGGTGCTGTGAGAAAACAGCTAAAGTTTATGCATTTGAGAACCGAAGGTGGTAAAATGTTCGATGACTTCAGTGGCTCCAGCATTTAATGTCGCCGGCCATACACGCATTACAAGTTTGGGCAGCGTTAAAGTGCCAGACGTGTTGGCCGACGAAAGGTCACCTGCCCCGGCTTAAATGATTACGGAAACCAAATTCTGGAGCTAATCTTTGCCAAGCATGAAGCGGAGTTAAAGTAGGACTTCACCAATACCAACAGTTTCTGTGGTGTGATAACCCCGAAGAAAACGTATTTTTAAACTGAATAAAACGGTAACTACAAGCCACCTCGCGTGATGTCTGTGAAGCTTCGATGGAATGTCGTGACGACAACAGGCAAGACCAGCGCCACGATGGGAAGTACGCTCACTCAGAGAGGGATTACATAGGCATGAACCCAGTACCGTGTGTGCTTGGTGAATAAATTAACTGGCAGAGCTGACCACCATTACTTTCGGTAATCGGGTAGTCTTTCCCGTAGGCAACGCTTGTTTGGGGTGGTTTTGGGGATTGTGTACGTGCGATGTAACATCGACGCCACGAAATGTCTATTTAAACGGGCCCGAATGCCCAGCTCTCATGATGACCGGATAGCCGCCTTGGTCGACTCCAACGGACTCGATTGCTACGAAGTCAACATAACTACCATCGTTGCTAAAGGAGACGGCCCGCGCGGCTCTGCAAAGCGGCGGACATGTAAACAAATCCCTGCGACGTTTTTTGGGGATGCGAGAGGGAGCCGACGTCCAGGAAGATACGCTTAAACTAAAGAGTGTCGCTAGATCCACCTAAATACCTGTTCGCACTGGGAGTGGAACCGCACTGGCACCGCGTTCTTGGTAACCGCTTCGGGAACGATCTTTTACAACCGATATTATGAACTGCTGGGTGGGCCACTAGACAATTGCAACTCGATGCTGACCTGACGCCTGGTAGAGAAAAGATTGGACTGGCATTGAGTAGCCCCCAAAAACTGCTCTAACACGACATGTGTTGGCGTACCGACATGTAGAAATGAAAGGGACTACACTAAGAAAAGTATACTTACCTATGTTACGAACGCAATCCATACGGTATTATTTGAACTTTAGGAGAGTGCCTCTTTTCGACGAGAGCGTTCGCCACCGCTGTATCTGAAATAATAAGCTAGGGACGTAGAGGCGAAAGACTGGCCTTCTTACCCCAAAATATAGGTCAGGGTTCAAACCAGTCTTGGGCATGTTACTGCTGAAATGTAACAGTGCTACAGTTACAGTTACTCAGAGAAAAAAAAAGTAACCTTGCAGCAGTTACAGTTACAAAAATTGATATAGTAACTTGTTACAGTCACTGTGCTAAAGTAATGCCGTTACTTCGTCGTTACTATACAAAAATTATCAGAAAACGGTCAAAAGGTATATGACATTGTGTTGTCCACGGTAGCGAATCTGATTTTCTGAGGAAAGCAAGTTTTTCTTAACAATCAGTATTAACATGTTTTGGTTATTTCTATATAAATGTTATAAATAAATACCATAGTATAAATACCATAATTTAAAATTGTATCGGGGGAAATCCACAGTATGATAATGTATTTGGGTGATTTCAGATAAGATCGACCAAGGGTGGCTGGTCGACATTTTTAAATCAACTGATATTTTTATATGCCATTGTCTGGTGTCTGGTATAAACGAATCCACACCTAATTATGACCAGAAAAAAAAATTGGGGACAGGAAAAATCGTAAGGCATGAAGAGGTGGACAGTTGCATTAACGCGCACTCATGGAGGGGGCACGTTTGAAAGTGAAGAACTAAGAGGATAAAACTAGAAAATTCTAATACTTTTTAAAAACGAACTATGGGTACAGCTTGCTTTGAAAAAGTGTAGGCTTTGAAAAAGGACCCTACTTTGGGGAGTTGTTTCCTCTTTCTCAATAGATCAATGCACCATGTTCTTAATAGAAATGAATGCCGAAATAAAGCATGACAGAGTTACCCAAATTTAAAAAAATCGAAAATGTTTTTTTTTTGCATCGGAATTTTTCGTCGTTTGATTTCTTTTTCATGTTTGCCTAAATATATCTTGACTATCGTATCCTCAGATACCTTATTTATTTTTTCAATAACAGCCATATATAAGTAGAATACTATCTGCAAGTTTATAATAATGTTAAATTATTTCATGAGATACAGCCCTCCACATTTTGCCGTTTGTCGTTCGAGCAGGCATGTTTGGCAATTTGTACATAAATAAAAGAAATTTAAATAAATATTATTAATTTATATTACAAGCAAGCGGTACCCATAGCTTGCGTATATAAAAAGTATTAGAATTCTCCTAATGTTATCGTTTTAGTTATTCATTCTCAAACCACCCCCTCCATCAGTGCGCGTTAATGCAACTGTCCACCTCTTCATGCCTTACAATGTTCCCGGTCCCCAAATATTTGTTTCTGGTCAAAACTAAGTTTGGATTCGTTTAAACCAGACACCAGACAATAACATATAAAAACACCAGTTGATTTAAAAATGTCGACCAGCCACCCTTTGGTCGATCTTATCTGAAATCACCCATTTATAGTTTCTTTTTTGGTGAAATCACAGGTGACTTAATTTTTTTTAAATGTTAAGCTAGCGGCACCTTCTGATGATCCGCGAGGAACTTTAAAATAGGCGCGAACACCATGAGGTATACACGAATACAGCAGCACGTGTCTAGATCTTGAATATATCCAATCATGGTGCGAGTTTACAGTCGGTCTATTCTAATTTCAACTTTTCTTTTGTGTGAGACGAAATGGGACGGAAGCAGTAAATATCGTGCAATAGTGAAGTCAATAATATGTCATACCTTGCAATCATCTTTCTAGATGTTTTTTCTTATGCCACTCCAATCCGCACCTATGACCCTTGGAAACGCCACACCCATCCCCCTTCGGGAAACGCTAACACTGACCCCTTCACTTTTCTCATTTTGACTTTCTCTTTTGCTTTCTCTATTTTTTGCTGCCTCTTTTGGCCTCGTTACGGGGTCAGTGTTGGAGTTTCACCAAGAAGGGACGTGGGCGGCGTTTCCCAAGGGTCAAGCTAACGGATTCCCTAAGAATCCACCAATGAAATCTTCCTGTAATTTCTTTCACCCTTTTCTGAACTCTGCCTGTCAGAGTACGTCGACGTCCTTGGATACGGTCATCCATATCACTCGTGGGCAGAATCACATCCATACCACTTGTGGAAGGAACATCATCCGTATCATTCATGGAGGGAACCGCAGCCATCGTTTAAACTAAACACACACACAGATCACAGCCCACGCACCGCTACTACGGAAACCCAGAGCGAAGAACAGCCGGCGACGGCAGAGCGGCAACTGAGTACGCCGGCATTCCACCGCGCCGCGGCGCACTGCGCGGCGCCGTCTCCTCTTGCTCCGTGCCAGCTGTCCGCGTGACTGACAAAAAATGCAGGCGTGTACGTAGTTCAACTACTCTGCTCAAGTTACTATAGTTAAACTACTTTTCTGAGTAGTTTAGTAAATTTCAATTACATTCTTATTTCGATAATTAGTAGTTGACTTTAATTACTTTTGCGAGTAACTTTACTCAAATTACAAATTACTTTCACATTTTAGTCGCAGGTTTGCTTATCAACAAATTTTCCTGCACAAAAAGATATAAGATCTTGGAAGATCAGCTGATATTTGCAAAGAGGGGGAAGCATGGGCGCAGGCAAGAGGGGATGGTTTAGAGGGTCCGAAACCCCCTGAAAATTTCACGCAGCCCCCACTGCAACAACCCTGCTACGAGGCGCGGGGAGCGGACAGACATGTCGCTAGTGAGGCCGAGTAACTGCGGGATTAACACCGAAGGCTGGCGTTTCTTTGTGTCCCGAAGCTGAAGGAGACGACGCATTTGAAGAAAGGGCTTGTCCCCGCTTCTCCCCAACGTAGGAACTCTCGCCCACAGCAAGAAGTGTTCTACATGCATTCTCACTCAGAGGAGGCAACCAAATGCAGCACCGCTCTGAAGCTCACCTGGTGCTCCCGTACGTAGCTTGTGCTGTACTAGAAGAATCACATGCTAAAGGGCAACGTAAAGGTAACCTCCTTGCGTTGCCTTTCCTCCCAAAACTCAGAATATGCAGGTCTTCCAAGATTCGAAGATCGCTCGAAAAATCTTAACAATTCGTCCATCATTTTGAAAAAAACAAACAAAAAAACAACAAGTAGTGTTTGAAATTACTATAAAATTACTATAAGTACATGGTACTTAAAGTACTACTCAAGTAGGTTTAGAAAACTTGTACTTTACTTGAACACCATTCTCTAAGCATGTACTTATACTTACTAAAGTATTTTTTTTTGTACTTTCCGTGGACAGTTCATCTCCCAACTTAAAATTACATTTCCCAAATTTGAAAACAAAAAATGGCATATCATCATGTGAAAACGCGCTATCGTCTTTCGAGACGTAGTCTGGTCATTTCGCTGAGTGAAGTAATGGCGTCTGTAAGACCGATAGAAATAAGTGCCTTATAAGGGGATTGTGTTAAATAGTTCGTCAGCGAGAGTAAAACAACTACTCTGTGGCAACTTGACTTCATCCTTTTGGCTGGCAACTGATGCACCTCCGATTACCCCTAAAGCAATGCATACCAGTAAAAAAAATTGGATAGGGGATGAAAGGGCATTATAAAAGATTCTGTTAAAAGGCAGTACTTTACATTGAAAGTACATTTTATTTGTAGAAATTTATTTCACGTACATTGCACCAGGTGTACTTACTACTTTACTACAAGTACATAACCTCTAATTTACTTTATACTTTACTTCAAGCAGTTGTCAGATGTACCTTAAGCAACCTTGTAAACAAGCAAACACTATCTGCAAAATCGAGCTCAGGCAGTGCTAGACCTCAAAGTAGAAATGAAACATCCGCAGCACATCGTTGACCAAAAAAAAAAGTGTAAAACAATTAGGCAGCCAGAAGTAGAACCAGCAATTAAATCATATCTGTAAAAATACAAGCTGTTTTATATTTGGCTATCAGAATTTTGCTAACAGATCAAAACCTATATACTTTCTTATTACCATAAAAATATAAAAGTAACTTCAAAAGTAAATCGCTACTTTTTACGGTAGTTAGTAATTCACTAAATTACTTTCCATTTGGTGCAATTTCTACTCTACTGAAATTACTTTTGAGGCCAATACTCAGTAACTTCACTTAATTAATTTTTATTAGTAACTTCGACATGTCTGCAAAAAAGGAAAGGGCTCGTTTTGACGAAAACCCGGCGGTGTCTGTCAGTTTGTCAGCGCCGGGGAGGGAGAGGAGAGTTTGACGCGTGCTGACGTCAGCGCTTTGGACCAATGGGAGCGTGGCACGCGTCACCATCTCCCCCTCCGTTGCTGACAAACAAAAGACACTGCCGGGTTTTCGACAAAGCGAGCGTTCTAATGCTTATGCCCGAGTCCCACTAGAGTGACAAACAAAAACAACCGACACGGACAAGCCTCCAACACATGCAGCATGCTCGCAATGGTACCTTTGGCAGGCGTTTAGTCGTTCGGTGCTGGTGAAGTAAGCACGAGTGATTGCAAGCCTGCCAAAGATATTCCGCGTGCATGATGCTCGTGTTTGAGGATATAGCCTCCTTTATCCCACAAAGCCTGTCAAATCGCGAAAGAATCTGGTTTGAGGCTTGTCGCTGTCAGTTGTTTCTGTCTGTCGCTCTAGTGGGACTCGGGCATAACGCATCAGAAGGAAGAACACGCGTCGAGAAAGCAGCAGCATGCGTCGACGTCGGTAGCAGCGAGCGACGGTGCGTCGGCGTGACAGCGGGCTATCGCGGGAGTAAATCAGTGAATGAGCAGGCAGTACCGCGCTCGGCTCCTCATCTACTGAACTCGTCACCTCAAAGATTCGACCTAGAATGTTCGGGAGTTAGCTCCCTTACAAAAAAATTATATCTGGCCAGATCTGAAGATTTCAGATATGGCCACATATAAAAATTGGCCACATATAACCTGATATGGTATATCTGCCAGATATAGCCTGATATCCCTGGCCAGGATATGGAAATCCCAGATCTGGCTAAGTAAGGAAATTCCAGATCTGGCCAGGCATATCAAAAAGACACAAGCCTGAAATCAGCACTTTATATCTTTTTTGTGTCTACAATTCTCCCAAGTGCCCCTGCCCGCACTCGAGGAATTATAGGAACGGTGATCCAGCTCCCTAGTGATCGCTAGTTTTGACCAATTCCATGGTTACACAGTTTCGAGTGCAATTCGTCAGTCACCCTGAGACAAGCGTCCCAAAGGGCTCAAGAACCTGTCATATCACTTTTAAAAGTTCTCGTCAATGGCAGCGTTTATGATACTGTGCATTCTGTCCAACCTTCAACCAGGCTGAGGCGCCGAAATCTCTTACAAGATTATCATTCTCGTGATTGTTGTTTTAGCAGGAATTACTTAAAAGCCGAGAAATCACAACAACCAAAACCGGGATTTAGCTCGGATTCAGCGGAGCTGTTTCTAGCATTTTTAGTGTTTCTTACTGCAATATCAGCGTCTTTGAAACTGTACGAGAATGATAATAATGTAAGAGATATGTCTGCAGCTCATCCAGGTTGAAGGTTGAACAGAATGCACAGTACTGACATTGGCGAAAAATGTTAAAAGTGATATGACAGGTACTTGGGTTCAATACGACACTTGTTCAGGGTGACTCTGAATTACACTCAAAACTATGTAACCAAAGAATTGGTCGAAGTTTCCGATCACTAGGCAGCAGAAGAAACACCGTCCCCATGATTCCTCGAGTACGGGCCGGTGCATGGAGTTGTAGTGATGTCTATTCCGGCGTAGTGTTAACACTTCAAATAATTAATTCTACATTGGAATCCTCGTGAAAATTAGCACAAATAATCTCAAACTTAAGGTTGCCAAAGCTGAAGTTTGGGATTATTGTCTAATATTTAGCTTACGAACAATGAGTCATTCACATTTTGCTAACAAGTAAAATTTTAACTTTTTAAACTGCTTAATATATTGAAAACTGGCCGACAGATAAAGCTGTATATACGCCAGATAAGGCTGTGTATACGCCAGATAAATCTGTATATATCACATATCAGGCTGTATATATATAATGTATATACGCCAGATAAGTCTGTATATACGCCAGATATGTCTGTATATGCCATATCAGTCTGTATATACACCAGATAAGTCTGTATATAGGCTGCATATAATCATATAATGTTTGATATGGCTAGATATGGCCCGGATATAAGATTTCCAGGAGTGAGACTGACTAGGCAAGGTAATTTTGACCTCCTTATCTTTTACACTCGGGGCAATAATAAACACGAAACTTCTAGATGCCCGGAGAAGCGTTCCTTTTCACTCATGCACGCCGCAATATTAAACAGTGAGCCCATCGTTAGCACCCCATGTTGTTGTATGGGTCATTTGGTGATTGGTTGACTTCCGGGGGGGGGGGGTTCAACGTTTATTTTTTACATGATTTGGTGTAGTTAATCTTAGTTGTATATATTTATTGTGAAGTCTAGCGTTCACGTGAAGGCACATTGTTGGAGAAAAGATACATCGCTGTGTCATTAGGGAGTTTTCGTAGACCCCTGCATCCGTCTCGTAGCGCTCCCGAGAACGGAAGCAAGACTAGCGGCGCGCATAAGTATATGCCAAGCTTGCGGAGGGCATAGAGGAGGGGAGGGGGAAACGGCCTACGAAAACTCCCTATTAATCGAAACTTTTTCAGATCATATTGTCAGAAAGGCAACAGGGTATGATCACCGTCAATGATACGGATATAAACTATGTGTTGTTGACATACAAGGAGCCATGAAATACACATAAATGCCGCACAGTCAATTGTTATTGCTTTTCTTTTTTTTTACTATTACATAAAACTATATACGACATATAAAAAAACGAAACCCTATATAGTTAAAGGCTCAGACCTGAAATAAGATTTTATAACTTACGGCTTGAAGGCGACACGTACGCTAAATAACACGTTTGTGAAAGTATGCACGTATAGCACAAATTGATATATTTGAATTGAAATCTAATTTTTTAGTTTGAATTAATTTTCAACCGAAATTAAGTTTTGCCCATAAATTTAAGACCAGCCCCAGTTTCAGACATACTGCTAGCGAGAAGTATACAGGTAACTTGTATTCGGCGAGAGTGTGCAACTTTAATTCTACCACGGCGTGCATCCCTACAAAATGCACTTGGTATTTACAATTCACACACCTTTCGGGTTCCCCTTTGTCTTTAATAATATTTGTCAATTCATCGTTGTTGCTAAATTGTATAATATATAGATTACTTTTTTCTTCGTTTGTTTTGTTTTTGTTTTGCACTTCTGCTTGGCTCATCTGGGAAACAAAACAACCCAATATCTGTTCCGTCCCGGTCACGGTCACCCTCCACCAACGTTCATTCTTTTGTTCGGTTCGAGATTTTTTGTTCTTTCTAAAAAATAAAGAAAATACGATGAACATTGAAGACTTGGGTATAACGTTCCATAACGTATTAGATCCACATACATCAAGTTTTTCATCAAAACTAAGAACCAAAAAAAATTAAAAGTTTCAGTCCGACAACGTTTCATAGAAGGAAGCAGACCCGCTATGTTGCCTAATAATTTTACGAAAGATTTTTCTTCTTAAATATCAACTTTTTGTTTAGTCTTGTTCTCCACCTCGTTTTCTGGCCTATTGCCCCGACCAATGACGCGTGAAAAGTTTCTCGCGGGGACCAAATTACAGGCAGCCAATCAAGGCGGCTCGGAAGTAGGGCAGTGCGCGCAGCTCGGAGGGACGTGCATAGCCGTTTGATGGACTGCAGTAGACGCTACGAGCCATCAAAGCCAGTCCAATACCGCCTGATTCTCACGTGAACTCCGGTTGAGGCAGAGCAGACGCCGAGCAGAGCAGAGCGTAGTCACGTGACACATTCAGAGCGCCGCATTGGCTGGGACGGCTTGCGGCGTCCGCTGCGGTCCATCGTAAGGTGAAACGGACTATATAATGCGACACGTATATTCGCGACCCGTCCGTCGCGTCGTCTGTCCTGTCCCCCGGGTCGTCGTCGTCGTCGCTAGCTCGTGTCTTTGTCGTGCGCCGCCGAGTCAGTCGCAGGGCGGAGCAACGGCCCCGAAATCCAAGCGCCCCACCCTGTCCATTTCGTAGATTGAATTCTGCTAATCGTTCTCTTTTTTTCTTTTTTCCTCTCGAAACGCTGCGGGCTTTTCCCTGGCTTCCGCGTAACGAGAGCGCATTGCGAAGTTGATTGTCTCGTCGTTATGCCGAGGGGGGAGGGGGAGGGGGGGGGGCGGTCCGGGTTGCCATGATTTGGCCAGGGATCTCGAGACATGTCGCACATGATGTGAGATATGTGATGTGATGAAAGGACTGCTCGTGTACATGCAACTTCATGCCCCCCTCTCCCGCCCCCCACCCCCCCCTCCCGCCCCCCCACTCCAATTCGCGACCCTGTCAAATTGTCCCTCCTAAAAATCGGTGTCGGAACTCGTGGGCTATGCGGGACGCAAGTTCGTCTGCTACTTTGCAGGGTTTGTGGTGACGTCAGAATGCTGAGCTCCTGATCGGCTCTGATTGAAGGATAGTGGGCACACCTAAAGGCGGCTTCGCTTTGAGGTCTACCCACTAACCTTGCAATCAGAGCCAATCAGAATTCGGCTGTCGTTCTGACGCCATTACAACCCCTGTAAAAGAAGCAGACGTGGGGATCTAAACTCGCCAAACAGAAAGTTGGGGCCGAAGTTCACGGAGCGCACCGATTGGACTATCACGACAATGACTTGGCGTTTCTGTCGCCGGCGTCCGATCGGCAGCGCTCGCGAACTGACTCCAACTATGTGATTGACAAGCTAGGCCATTGCTCTGCATGGACCGCCGTGGACAGTGGTCACGTCGAGGAATGACGTATAGTCGTGTCGGGACACGCCTAAAAATATATTTGTTCCAGTATAAGTATATATATAAGTATATATATACTATATATATAGCCGAAAAAATAGGAACTAGTGACACGAACCCCTTCAATTCTATAGCTTCTTCCGAATCGGCAAAAAAAGTGATTTCGTATTCGCTGGCCCCAAACCCAGCCATGTTATGAATCTCAACATAACGGCCGTCAAAACTCCAAGCAGTCACCAATAAACTAAGCGATGGCTCTTAATGATTGTGACGTCGCAACCACATCAATCTCAGAGGGCTAAAAGTGCATCGTCAGCCACTGGCGGTTGTCGATGCTGAATTGCATATTAATCAAAAACGCAGTCTGATTTAGCCACATCACACCATGCAGGCGCGACGTTTTGCGCGGCAACGTCACGACTGCGCATTTTTTTACTTCACAAAGCGTATGCTTCAGCGTCATCGGTTCAGGCCTTCCGGCGAAGTTGCGCGATTAGCACCTATCCGGGTATTGTGCGTAATAGACGCGCAGGCCCCCAGAATGTACGAGATGCACTCGTCGCCGCGGCTTGGTTGGCTCCCGTCGGATCCTGCTGCGGAGCGCAAATTCGTCTGCACTGCAGGCGCGTCGCCTGACGGCGCTTTTTCAGACAGCTGCATGGCTGGCTTATCGGCGGGCTGGCAAATAACAACAACCATGGTGAAGGCTGCAGCCGTGAAGATGCGCGGCGCTGCGGTTGGCACCGTCGAATATCCCTGCTGATGCTCATTGCCAAGGCCGCTGCGGGGCGCGGCGACGTTCTGACGTCAAGTCGCTGTGCGTAGAAGCAGACAGAGCGGCTCTCTCCGCATTACGGCGTTGATGACATCCCCTGTCACTACTTCGCGACTCCAGCGCAATCGACGCCGCGTAGCGGTGACGCCGACAAGCTCAGCGAGGCCGTCGTCTCGGCGCCAGACGACTGCTCTCGCCGCATAGGAGTTGATATCTACTGGTAACGACTCAGCGAAATCGACGCCACTTGTGTGGCATGACGCCGACAAGCTCAGAGACGAGGGTCGTTTCGACTCTATCGTCTGCTATCGCTGCTTAGTTCTCGTATAGGCAGCATAGAAATATCGTTCCCAGTAATTGCACACATGCTTCGTGTCTTCCTACGCACTGACCAGAAGTAGATTTCTACCTTCGAAAAATCGCTTTGCTCTCATATGTAACACCTGTTTTACGCTGAAGTGCAAGACATTTATGGTGGTCCACGTGTTGAGCGACGAAAGCGAGCCTCCTCTCGTCCGCCATTTTGCCTGACCAGAGCGCCCCCTTATAGTTCGCTGGGAGTCGCACGAATAGTCGGTGACAGGTCGAGAACGAAGCGGGAAGCCCCTCACCCCTTTCCACACTTCAGCAGAGCGAACGGTGGAGAAGGGAGGGTCGCCTCCTCTCCACCGTTCGGGTATCTGCTGAAGTGGAAAGGGGTGGAGGAGGCTTCCACTTTGTTCTTGAGTTGCCTACTGACTATAGTAGCAACGGTATCAATGCGTGGCTTGAACGTGAAGTCATCGTTCTAGATTTGGGGGTCATTCCCTTTTGTCCTTGCCGATGAAAAGAAAACATATCAGTGGTGCCAATTAAATGACTGCTGCAGAAGATATACGTGCTTAGCAGCATAAGACCACCATAATGGCCGCCGCTGATGTGACGTGAATGCGAACAGTGTGCTGACGTCATACAAACGACAGTCTGCAGACGCTCTCCAAGAAGGGCGTTTCTTCCTTGTGTCACGATCCTGTTACGTACTGGTCATACAAAAATTGATCTACATACACGTTCGAAGTATGTATGAAGCAAACACGCTTGTGGGATTTATATTAGTGAAGAAAAACACTTATCAGCAAAAAAATAGTATATCGTTTGCTTTCTTGGTGACAGCGTTTTTATCACTGAAATAGATGTTATAGGCGCCCACGATGTCATTTCATCTTTTTATTTTTTTGACGATACTATAGGCTTAGGTGGACGTCGGCTCATAGAGAAATATCGTTTTTCTCAATTACCTCTCGATCCAAGGTAACGTATACTGCTCTCAAACTATCGCAGCTCTATCTCAGCTGCTAGCGTCACATTATCACCGAGTGTGAGGCTTTCTGCGATGTATAGTTTATTAACGCGGGCGGAAAAACACAGTTCGCCTTTCTCGTGAACTCCATATATACATTAAGTAATTAACGACTGCTTAAAGAATGGCGTTGTTCTCTTCTTCTGTTTTAGTTGATAAGCATGGATCTGGACGTCAGAAGGAGAACAACACCTACCGAGGAAAAAGGCAAACCGAGAAGAGCTCGCAAGCAGTCGACAACCAGCAAAGAACACGACGCGGGTGACACCAAGGACGCTGATCGGAGCGAGCAGAGGACCGGATCGGTTTCCGACGAGCAGACGTCGACGCCAACCGACAAGACTCAGGGTCCACCAAAAAACAAGGCGGCGTCTTTGATGCAGCAGCACCGCACTGCCTGGCAGAACGAATTCCAGAAGCTGCGGGACGCCGAAGAAAAGCTCAAGAACGACATCGTCGACAAGCTTAGGTAAAGAAACAGATTGCCTTTTCTCATTGATGTCCTTGCATGTGCTATACTCCATTGCATTCTAACGTCACATGAGTATTTCTAATGACAGTTCAATTTTCTGGTCCTGTACGAGAAGTAAAAGCTAAGGCGATTCTTCCCTAACTCCTCTCTATAATGTAGCTCCAACTTTTGATGAACGAAGCTCGCTCGTACATCCGCAGACCATGCAGAAAGAGAGCCACATATATTTACCCCTTAGTGGATGGTGGGACTTGGACAAATCTCAGCTCGTAAAACGTGTTACAGTTCCTAACATATTCGGATATTTAAGAATGTAACAAAGAAGCGCATCACCGTATTAGGCACGGTTTCGAATACTACGCGATCCGATCAGGCAAAGTTATGTGACGTTAGTGCGACAGTACACGCAGCAGCCTCGGTAGCGGACCCTTTGCGCATCGCGGATGAACAGCGGCTGTTGCTAATGAAGGTGTGTAAGGAGCTTCTGCACATTTTTAACTTGTACCTGGCAATATATACAGACTATAACACCACAGCCACAACTAATCCACATAAAAATCGCCATTCGTCCTATTCGCAACTCCAGCGGCATGCGTTTAATCCACTTTCCTTTGTTTCACATTTCGACCACCAGGCTGTTCCAGTTTTCGCTGAACACTGGGATATGCGGTAGCTTCCTGCTTCACTCCTTCGCGCCTTTTCCGCTGGGTGGCGAAGCTTCCTGTGGAGTTTCGAATAGTATAATGGCACTGCGTGCAATTCCAGCCATTTTGCCTTGGCGCTTTGCTGGTTGTTTCCCCACCGGGCAATGAAGTTTGGTTTGGCAGGTTGTGCCATCTGATGCGGGGTTTTATCAACTCTCGAGGCGGCCCGCGGCCGCAATCATTGGACCCGATCTCGAGCCTCAAATCTCCGAGTGCCCTGCAAAATGCAGCGCGTGTCCGATCGTTTGGTGGCTTCCGAACACTGCCCATTTTGGCCACCAGGCGCACTGACTAGCAGCCGACCGAGGCGCCGCCTGTTCACTGCCATTCCTAGCTAGCTGTTTTCAAGCCTCGATGATTACCCCAGCCTCCCGCGACGCACCTATGATTGCGTTTTCAGTTCAAACTCCCCCTCACCGTGCGTTCTGTCGCTCGGCTCTTCTGACCAGAACAGGACTCGAACTTTGTTCGGATTCTGAGCTATCTGCAAAACTACTATCGATATTTTTTTTATTCAACATAGTTTATTCGGGGTCAAAGTAACTTAATTATATTGTGACCCAAGGTAACTGAACATGCTCAGCCGAGACGATAGTTCTTCATTTAGTTCGGTGGCATATCATAGGGCCAGAGCGTCTCGATATTATATAAAGACGTTTTAACCACCACCACCCTCTTGCACTTTATTGTTTAGTGTCGCGGCAAGGGCGACACCGAAACGTGCGTGAGCCCATAGAAAAAAAAAATACGTGGGCCATGTTGTTGTTATTACGTGCTCGCTTGCAGCAAAAATCCCAGCGTTACCGGCACACAAAACGGTATTCCTGAAGTATATAGCTCCGATGACATAGTGCGCTTCAAAGCAATCAGATAAAGCTTCTAGCTTTCATTTATTGTACATACATGGTACAAAACGGAGCGAAAAGCCTGTTTTCCTGAGGAGAGACCCCATTATCAAAATTGGCTATACCGCGTGCCTTCAAATGAAATACTGCATAAAAGAAAACAGATCACGGTATATTAACTTAGAAAGAAAAATCAACGCTCGGTGATCCAATGTTAAGAAAATTACCACTACTTCCCAAAAACGAAGCAAACTTATTTTCTTTACTTTTCTAGGGTATATATATCTTCAAGAGGTACTTCTTCTGATGACGAAGCAGGCCAGTGTCTCGAAGATTGGATTGATTTCGAGCTTGAAAGAACGAAATTTGAAGACAATTCATCGTCAAGAATAGGACTGTTCAGGTAAGTTTCTTCCCACATTTTACCCTTGGCCGGGAGTCGCGTGCCACTCACGTGAAATGATGCATAAGATTATGTGCAGCCGCCATTAGTTGGTCTTATCGCTTCAGGCTGAAGCCCGTGATTGGTTCCGAGTTCGCGCCGAAGCACTGACGCAGCACTCGTGTGGAATTCGTTTCGATCCGAGTGCACTCCGAATGCTGACGAAGCGCTCGTATCCAATGCGTGCTCACAGTGCATGACCAACTAATGGCGGCCAGCATAATCTATACATCATTTCTAAATTTCTAAAAGGGTATATACTGCGGTATTTGACGATAAGAACTCCCAAGAAAGGACCACGAAGCAAGATGCGGGCACATAATAGACGACGCCCCGTATTTCTTTAGTTGTCAGCGACCCCTAAGAGTTGAATGACCCATCGTATAAGGGGTGCCGTAACGGCAGGTGATTGGTTCGATAGTAAAACAAACAATGAGACTGGGTGCGAGGCTGACAATAGACATCAGAAGCAGCACTGCGGTCATCTGGTATCAAGGGCGGTTGCCTGTAGGCGACTTCGTCCCACCTCCCGCGACCCGCCGTGGCCCTCTGCGACACTCACCCTCGTCAAAGGGCACCTGCATGGTGCTCGCACGAGCGCGATCTGGTTGTATCATACGCCCGAACCATCATCTGTGAAGAACGGCACAGTAACGTAAACGTCATTTAAGCACCACATCCAGTCATTTATGTATTTCAACAACTTACAGCATCTACACTGAAATGAGGTTGATAGATAAAAACTCCTTAAAAATTCGTCAGTCTTGTTGAGAGTATAATAAGATAAACAACTGTACGTACTAATAAACCAACAGGCAGCACCCTGGAACGACCAGCTCGCGACTCCACGGCGATACGACGCCATGTTCAGAATTACGCAGTTCAAGTACACTTCAACCAATACTCTGTGCAACTTTTTAAAAATTATTAATTAACGTATTTGTACCTTATTAAGAAGACACAAAACAATAGGTTACACCACGGTGGATGAGGAGAGATGGTCGAACGGCGCCGCCTCGCCACAGAACAAGTGGTGTGTAGAAGATTCCCTCCTATTTCTGACAAGCGCGCCGTGAGATGGCGCAGCATGACAGGAGCTCCAGGAACTGTCCTCATACGCGCGCACGTTTTCAAGGCCGCGAGACGCGCGACCGCGCCTGTGCGCCGAGCCCCGACCCAACAATGCCCCGCCGGTAGATGCGCGAAGCCTGGGTGGAATTCCGACCCCCTTTCTGGCCTTGTTCCGACACCTTTCTCCTTCCATCGTGGACCAATCTAAGTCTTATATATATATATATATATATATATATATATATATATATATATATATATATATATATATATATATATATATATATATATTGGTAACAAGACCTCCCTTTTCCTCTACCTCCAGGCGCATCCTGTCCCAGCGACTAGGGGACGACGAAGAGAGTCCCAGCGAAGAGGAACTCATCAGAGACCTTATCACCGTGCAGAAGGAATGCCGGCAGTTGACCGCTAACCTGAAGGCCGAAGTACCTGGAAGCGGACGCCGCCGTGAACACGGCCTTCGGCGAATCCGCCCTGGTCAACGTCAAGTTCAGCTTCTCGCACAACGTGGACTCGGACTTCTCAGAGCAGCTTTCGCGGCGAAGACCGTCTGCGGAGGAGCCTCTTGGCCGAGCTCAAGCAGATCGACCACAAGTTTGAGACCAAGATCAAGGACATTGACAAGGCCCACAAACTCGAGTGAGTTCAATGATGATCATGATGACGATAATGATGATGCTCGAGCGGCTTTCCCCTTGGTATCAGCGAACTCGAAGTATCTTCGCCTCCAGCGCCACTGGTGACCGAAATGGGGAACATAATGTATGTTCTCGTGGCCGATCGTCCGGGAGAATTGTGTCACGCGTGTCTCCAATCAAACTAACGCACTACTGTAAATAATAATAATAATAATCACTTTAGATGAAGGTGGTCACCCGCGGAAAACCGGCACTGTCAGTGCGACCATCTAAATGGGGGTAACCGACATATTTGTTACGCCCCCGGTTTGAACTCTCAGCTGGTATAAATTTCTGCGAAGAATCCTGGAGTAAGACATGTTTAAGCTCGTAGCAGTGTAAAAAGTGATACGTGTAGAGTTAACAGTACTTTCACATAAACGAAGGAATATAAGACACATTTTGAATTATGTAGTTTTTTTATAATAGTAGTCTATATGCTTGAGGGGAATCTCATTAGTCCGCCACCGACAATTGCACATTTCTACAGACTCCGACCCATACAAGAAATCCTCGCTAGGGAGCGCAGTAGAAGACTGGCTAACTGGCATGACTTCAGATGAGTTATGAGAGTCCCATTTGTCCGTTCCCTCTGGCAGGGAGGAGCCGGCCGACTGGACCGAGGAGGACTACGCCGTAGTGCAGCACGTCCTGGAACAGTACCCAAGCCAGCTGGCAAACCGAAGGGCTCTCATCATGGACTGGCTGCGAAGGCACCACAAGAAGCGCTCTATACTCGACATCGTGAGTCCCCCTCGAGTGTCGCTTGTCCACCCATCGCGCCGCGCGCGCGCAATTCTTGGTCTGTTTTTTATTCTATCGAAAAGTGTGGGTACAAGAAACTACACAAAAAGGGGCATGAAAAAGCGACATGGAAGTGACATCGTCAGCGATGAGGTCACGAGTCACGTGACCACGTCAGGTGACTGTTGTGTCGCGTGACATGTCACGTGACCATGTGACGTGACGCTGCATGGGGTCTACAAGTCGTATTATACAGGAATTTTGTCAGGGATGACCAAAACAAAGCTGCAGGTTTTTTTCTTCAAGCGCGCGTTCTTGCTGGAAGTAACCACCGGGATCCTGCCCTTTGCCCTACACGTATTGCTGAATCATCGAATTCTCAAGATGAACCATGCTGTTCCAGCAGCGGCATAAAGCTCGCCTGACTTGTCTTGACCGCGATCTATTGCGTGTACCTACAACATAAATAATGTCTACATCACGGTCTAACCATTAATTTGTGACTCGATCGGGAAATGCATGAAGTTCTGAGTGAAGGTTCCTCACAAACCACATAGCCATATAGGGTTTTTTACAAGATATTCATGAGACATTAAAACGTACCGGGAGCGCCGCAAGAACACGTGTTCCGCTCAAGGGTTGTAAAAAAAAAAAAAAAAAGCTTTGCTGAGAGATGGGAATAGAGCACCCCCAGCGTGGATGCATGATTTGAGTTTCATGAGCTGTGACAGCACAATAGCTTGCAAACAGAACATGATAGCTAATCCAGGTAATTGGAGTTTGACTTGGGTCAATGCTGAAGGGATTCCGTTCCGGCCACGTGCAGTCGGCCTACATGACGTGGTGCCAGAACCAGCGCTTCCACCGGGAAAAGGTGCAGTCCTGCCTCCAGGAGTGGGAGCGGGCGCGTGTCCAGCGGCTGGCGCGGGCCAAGCAGGCCTCCAAGGGGACTTCGCCGCTCCAGAGGAATCCGGCCAAGCTGAGGGTCCCGCCACCCATCAGGTTAAAACCGAAAAGGTGCATCCCAGTCCAATCGATCTTGAGCCGCCGGATGAAGCGAAACCGGCGAGAATTAGAATCGAGTGGCCGCGAGCCTGCACACAGTAAAACCAATCGATTCAATACATAAAATCGAATGGCTCCTCCAGTATAACTCTGCTTCAACTCTTTCCCTTCGAAGGGGGAACTGTAAAAAAAAATATGTCCGAGCAAGCGCACATGTGCTCGAAATAACTCAGCCTTTGCTGAACGAACGACGAAACATAACGGTCAGCAATATCGGCACCTCTGGGCTGCGTTCGTCATCACATTTTTGTTGCTATAGAAGCTTGCTCAACTTGACCGCGATTCATTTCAATGCTGAAGAAACTCAAAATAAATCGCATTTTTTTAAAGTAAAATGTTGACGTCAGATAACGTAAAAGGCCGCAAAGTGACCACCTATAAACCAACTGCATTTCATCAGACGCCTTTCAATACATGGAACAATGGGTATTATCCGTTGGCAATTTATCGGACGAGTACCGCCCGGACCTCGCGTTATTCTACAATCATTGACAGCTTAAGAAACACAAGGCGGGGCTTACTGTGTTCAGGCTTCGTTTTCGCCCTTCTTACCGGCTATATGCCGTAATGGTTACGGAGCAATGGTTACGGAGCGATAATCAGGTGCTCGGTGCACGCTCCTGGGCGATTCTTTGACTGTCAATGCTAAGCTCATTTCTCCTCCTTTCCTCTTTCTTTCTCTCCTCACGTGCCCGTCTTTTCCTTCCTCTTCCCTTTCTCCCGCTTTCGCCTCTCTTCTTGGCTGCACCTCCCTTCACCCGTGTAAAGGCGTCGGCGGCGTCGGCCCCGCTAAAGTCCCTGGCTCCGCCAACAGCCGAGATCCCCAAGAAGACTCGGATCGTGCTGCCGGCCATCGTCCGCACGCGGAAGGACGTCGGCCGGCCGCCCAAGAGCCAGCACATCGAGCAGGCGGAGAGGAAGATCCGCGAGCAGAACCACGAGTGGCGCATGCGGTCCCTCTCCACCGTCTGCGAGCTCGAGGTCCTGCGGATGCAGGCCAGCGAGCCTCAGCGCCACGACGACCCCGAAGAGCAGGCGGAACAGGTGGCCAAACTGCGGCGAAGGCTCGACATGGAAAGGTATACAGTCCCCTGTCCTGCCACAACACTATAGGGCGCATTCACTGGACGCCATACTTGAGGGCGACGTTTAGGGCGCATGCTAGAACGAGCATGCATAATAGGCTGCCAAGAACGGCAATCTTGATGGTGTAGAATGCACGTGGCGAAAGAACTGTGGAAGCTCGCCGTCAGCACGCGCTCAGCAACCACGCTCACAGATATGGCCGCCAGTGAATACATCGCTTGCACATGATGCCATCGTCGTGCCGATACTGGTGGTCATGCGTACTTAAAACTCTTGCCGAGAATAAAAAAATCCGCGTAATGCGAAATGTATGCTGCAGAAAGTACACGCTCAACAGCAGGACCACCACGATGGCAGCCATGACGTCAGTGCCAGTCATATATAGGCAAATATAGTCGCTGGAAACATACTTATGGAGCTCTTGAGTAGCTGGACACCATCCGACGACTCGATCGATTGACATTGGGTGGAATCATCGAGGGTCAACCAACACTCGATAACACTCAATGACTCCGTCAAGTGACATCGATGGAGTCATCGATGACACCCGATGACCCGGCATTTTTTCTGCAACATATATATATATATATATAGTAGCAGGAGGCACGCCTCTACCAATTGCCAAGCAGCAAGAAAAATTCAGAGGGCCTCTTATGTTATCCCTAAGACGACTTGAAGGCGAAAGCTCAAGCGTCGATCTTGATTATAGCGAACCTACGAAGACAGCGCGCTCTCTGACGACGCACTTTTGGCGCTGCCCGAGCGAGAGTATCCTCCTCTCCCGCTCGGTTTGCGCCGCACGCGCACCTTTGCCGATTCTGGCACAAGTAACGTCATCTCGTGGTCCAGTGGCGAACCGTGGATATTGGTACCTTTCGTGTCGCCGACGTGTTTTCAGCTCAAGGACTTTGAAGGTCGATTGAACGATGAGACATTTAAGGAATAAAGGACCTTGCCAACATAGCCACAATTGAAAGGGGACGTCTGTAGTTTGTGAGTGGAAAGAGTTCGTTCTTCATCGCATATACCATGTGCCCAAATAGCTAAATGGTTTCAACTTAGGCGATTGATCGATTAACCTTCCGATTAATCGATTAAGGCTTTAATCGCGATCAAATTTTTTAACCGGTTAATCGGTTTTTTAATCGGTACTCAAAAGAAGTCCGTTCCCCGCCAGGTGCTATGAGCAAGGTTTAATTCTCGCGCTCGCGAAGCGTCAGGTGTTCGAGGATATACATTACAGTTCTGCCGAGGCCAGAAGAAAAAGCCGGGCACGCAATTGATCCCCGCGCGACCGCGAAACTTCACGTGTTGAGGATCTATTACACATCCTGCCCAGGCAAGACAAACAAGCAGAAAAACAAGCCGGGAAGCTAACAACGCCATGGTTACTTGCCCCAGTATTCGGCCCGTAAAAATGGACGAGTTCACGAGTATGAAAGGCAATCTAGCTGGGAAGTTTGAGTTTAAAGTAAACTCCAGCGGTGAAGTTTTTAACTCGAAGGAAGTCCAGTGCATCATCTGCAAAAAGCCGTTTTCATACAGTGGAAGCGTAAGCTCGCTTCAGTATCACCTACGAGCGAAGCACCCATGTAGCTGCAGCAAGGACCATCCGCCAAAACGCAGACAACAATCAAAGCCTTCTCATCGAGGTTCCTTTCTTTGAAAAAAGAAGAAAGCATCGCCCAAGCCCTAACTTCTTGTCTTCCTGTCGGAGAATGTGGACAAACTTCTTTGTCTTCGAAGCTGGAGCAAAAATATGTGAGTCTTTGAATCGTTGAACTATATGTATCCTCAATTCTAAATGTCCTTTGCGCCGTGTAACAGAGAGTAAAATAAGCCTTCAAAGGCAAGACGAGCTGTTGCATTCTTTTTCATATATTATTTATAAAAATCAACGCAACCGATTAATCGATTAATTAATCGATTAAAGGGTGGCGATTAATCGGGTTAAAATTTTTAATCGACGC
>JAZHYW010062300.1:0-15721 GCA_037355805.1 Ixodes ricinus | reverse complement strand
TTGTAGAACAAAGAAACGATTGGGAAGGCAAGTGTAGCGGAAGCGTACACTCAGGAAAATATCTGTGAATTCCGTATTCTGCAAAATAGAAGACGGGGAATCATGACGAAAACTGCCCGGAGCCAAGCGAAACACAAAGCTCACTGAGCTGGGACGTTTCGCTTGTGCATTATCTTTGCGCCCATCACGATTTTCAAATCTAGTCGCATAAAGGCCTCCCCATTCGCTGAGATCTTGATGTTCGTAGTGATTGGCAGTTTCGAGTCTTGCAGGGTTTTTTAACTAACTGACACCTTTTAGAGTGTATGGATTTTAACTGTTTTTTTTTTTTTGAAAGGATGTTAAACCAATTGTAATACTTAGGATCTTCAGGCCACGTTGAGGTGTGTTTCTGTTTTATTTTCGCTGCAACATTTAGCGGAGAACACGACGTTACTTAACTTAAATGTCAATCCTAGTTTTTCCGCCAAATTTAGCTGGGAAAATGACGTCACATGGCTTGATGGGATGTGACCTTCCCACAAATTCAGTTTACGCGGTAAATTCAGCGGAAATATTGACACATTAACACGTCGGCTCTTTCAATTGCGTCTGTATCTAGTCGCTTAATTAGACAGCAACAGAGTTTGTACTGCCCCATTTTTCTTTTTCTCCACAAGCTGCATGTGCGATGTCTTCACCTTGAAATGCAATCCAACAGCCGGGAACTGGTCGACCTTGCTTTCCAGCGTGTGCTAATCTCGCCGCTTCATTCAGAGAATTCGTTCTGTGACACGCCTAAGTTGAATGGGGCTATTGTCGGTTGCGATTTGTTCTTCCTGCTCGGGGTAATCTGAGCCTCTATTCAGAAACGTCGGCTGACCCTGCTTCAGTCTCTCCGAGCAGTGAAAGTCATTATTTTTTGTGATGTATCTACCGGCACACGGCCGGCGGGCAAGTCTGCGAGCGCTGCGCACGAGCGCGTGGTTTTGTCTCGAGAGCTGGCTGCGCTCTCGTGAGTGATATAAAAAAGGACCACGACCGTTTTCGGATGCTTCGAATGACTGTCTCGTCATTAGCCCAGCTAAGGTCGTATACATAGCTAAGGTTATTCAACACTGGCGACGAGGTAGTGAATGAACGAACACGCATCTTCGGACGTCTTCACGATGCCAGCTACCCAGGGTAAGCTGGAAGAATTCGACGGCGCCGGGTGGTCATCGTGGGCAGAACGACTGAACTTCTACTTTGAAGCGAATGGGGTAACTGTCGTTACGAAGAAGAGGGCACTTCTCCTCACCTTGTGCGGCGCCAAGACCTATGAAACGGTGCGAGCATTGGTGGCACCTAAGAAGCCTGGCGAAGTGGCTTACGACGACATAATGAACATGCTGCACACCCATTTCGACCCGCAGCCGTCCGAGCTCTTCAGCAGAAGCAAGTTTCAGCGGAGAGACCAGGAGACAGGCGAGTCCATCAGCGATTATGTTGCGGCACTAAGGAAGCTCGCCGTCGATTGCAACTTTGGAGTTCCGACAACCGCAACAGCCAGCACCAGCACCAGCGCCAGCACCAGCACCAGCACCAGCACCAGCACCAGTGCGAGCGGCGATGAGCCTGTCACCGCATCGTCCACAACAATGCTACCACTGGAGGTGATGCTCCGGGATAGGTTCGTATGTGGGATTGCGGACGAACACCTTCAGCAAAGACTATTTGCAGAGCCGCACCTAACATTCCAGAAGGCGTATGATTTCGCATTGAGAGCAGAGAGTGCTGCAAGACAGCAAAAGGACGTCAAAGCTCAAAAGACCACCATTAACGCCGTAACCAAGGGTCAAAAATCAAGAGTACGTGAAAACCGGAACCTAGGCAAGCAAAAGAAACAGGACTTCGTATCAAGTGAACAACGATGCCATCGCTGTCACGAACAACACGTCGCAGCTACATGCAGATTCCGCACGGCACGCTGCAATTTTTGCCGAAGGACCGGACACATTGAAAGGGCGTGTTACCAGAAGACTGAAACAAATCAACGGCGGCGATCAACACACGCGGTTAGTCATGATGAGTCGGCACCTTCGAGTGATGACGAGGATACCCAAGACTTATACGAGCTGAACAGCGTAAATTATACCACGTCGGTGAGGAAGTATATGGTCTCACTCAAAGTCGAAGGACGACCCATGGAGTTCGAAGTGGACACCGGAGCTGCGTGTTCCATCATCAGTGAAGACACATACAGGAAAACCTGGCCAAAGAATGCCTTTTCACTGAACAAAGAACATATCACGCTCCGACCATGGGCAGGAAAACAACTACAAGTTCTCGGGTCAGCAGAAGTGCGCGTCCGACACAAGTCAAAAGACTATCTGCTCCCGCTAATCGTGGCCTCAGGTTCGGGCTGCAATCTGCTTGGGAGAAACTGGTTCCCGGCACTCAATATCAGAGTCAGCGGGATATACCAGCTTGACCAGGGCAAGACCCTTCATGACGTGTTGCTGACACACGAGGAAGTTTTTGATCCAGAGATAAACGGGCACAAGGGCCACGCGGTACATCTGGAGCTGAAGGAAGATGCGACACCGCGCTTTTTAAAGGCTCGACCGGTTCCCTTCGCAATGCGAACCGCAGTGGAGGCAGAACTGCGGATGCTCCAAAACCAAGGCATAATCGAGCCGACGCAGCACTCCGACTGGGCAACACCGGTGGTGATCGTACGAAAGAAGGACGGCACTATACGGATGTGCGGAGACTATAGGAGCACGGTGAACGCGGCTGCAAAACCAACGGTGTATCCAATGCCAACGGTAACGGACCTTCTGGCAAGTGTGCAGGGAGGCACCATATTTTCGACGCTGGATCTCACTCAGGCATATCAACAGCTCCACGTGACAGCAGAGACAGCAGATGTGCTCACCATTAACACCATCAAGGGACTATACAGGGTTAAACGAATGCCTTTTGGAATTTCGGCTGCACCAGCGATTTTCCAACGCTACATGGAGACAATCCTGGCAGGACTACCCGGCGTGGGAGTCTACCTGGATGATGTTATTATCAGCGGAAGCACAAAAACAGAGCATCTTGAGCGTCTCGAGGCAGTTTTGAGCAGGTTGATGAACGCCGGGCTTCGCTTAAAAAGGTCAAAGTGCCATTTCGGTGTCGAAGAAGTGAAGTTTCTGGGACATAAGATAAATGCAACGGGAGTACACACAACAGAAGAAAAACTGAGAGCAATCAAAGAGATGCCGGAACCGACCAGCCGGGCCATGCTTCAGTCTTTTCTAGGACTCCTGGCATTTTATGACCGCTTCATTCAGAACCGAGCATCAATAGCCAAGGTGCTGTACATGCTACTTGAGAAAGACGCTCCATGGCAGTGGGGTGCACGACATCAGCAGGCGTTTCTGCAACTGAAAGAAGCCATCGCGGAACGTACAGTGCTAGCGCATTATGACGACAATAAGCCGCTGGTATTGTCGTGTGACGCATCACCATACGGCATCGGTGCGGTACTGGCGCACCTAGACAAAGACGGAAACGAGTCTCCCGTAGCTTTTATTTCTAGAACATTGGGAAAGGCCGAGGAAAACTACTCCCAGTTGGACAAGGAGGGTTTAGCAATAGTGTACGCTACAAGCAGGTTCCACCGCTACATTTCCGGTCGACATGTTACCATCACAACGGATCATCAACCACTACTGGGAATTCTAGGTCCACAAAGTCCGGTTCCGCCCATTCTTTCGCCACGCATGAAAAGGTGGTGCGTTAAGCTCACGGCCTATAACTACGATCTTGTCTACCGACCAGGAAAACGGAATCAGAATGCAGACGCTTTGAGCAGACTACCTTTACCGGCAAGCGACGACGAGCCACAGCCTCCCGGAGATGTGCTCATGCTGGAAGCGTTGACCAGGCCACCGATTACTGTCGAGAAACTAGCAGACAAGACAAAAGAAGACGCTACTCTTTCCCGTGTGTACGACGCCGTTCAGAGTGGAAATTTCAGGAGCCTTAAAGGGGCCCTGCAAGGGCTTTTGACCGGTTTTTAATTTGCACCAAACCTGAGCGCACTGAACGTAGTAACACAATGAAACTTTTCTTTTCTCAAATTTCGCTTTAGTTGAAAAGTTATAGGCAAATTAGAATTACAAAAACAAGCAAAAAAATAACCTCCTCCATGACGTCGTAGGTCCTGGCTTGAGTGGCCGTGAACTAGGAGGAGGGGTAGTGGGCTCATCGAACGTTCACGGCTGCCGCGCTCCGTGTCGACGGCTCGAGAGGGCGCCACTAAAGCGTGTGTTGGATGGGCTGTATGAAGCACCGTTACTAGATCAACTCAGTTATGGAACTTCCCATAGACGCTGTACATTGGAGGGGGTCCAAAACCGTGTCCGATTTTTTTGCAGCTAGGTGGAGCTGCCGGCGCATTAATCCACGCGTTTTCGTCTGCGACTGCTCCGCGGCTGCTTTTGAGTCCCGACTCCTCTCGAAATTCAGCATAGTTTTGGGTTAGTTTTTGCCCTTTCGCCAGTAAAAAGTAAAAATGTGACTACCAACAGCAGCAGAAACAATTTGAAAGTTTTCTGCTGCTGTTATCCGTAAGAAAAGCCAGAACCGCACCGTCAATGATGATGATAGCGAGTATTAATGCGGAGCGCGCGCCCTCTAACAGGCGCCACGCAAAGGGACCCCCCTCCGGAGCGGAGTTCCAGAACTGAGTTGTTCTAATAACGTTGGTATGAAGCGGGCGGCCAGGGCGGCTCGCATTGCATTTGCTGCACGATTAAAGACTATTTCGGCATAACACTTCATTGGCTACAAACGACAGCAAACACGGGGTAAGATCAGTTCAGAACAGGAGCCACTTCGCGCTGCCATACCGCCAAATGGCCAAATCGCCAGCAGGGCCCGCGCCGAAGGCCTCGATCGGAACGCTCGGAACCGGCCGGATCCTCGAGCCGGTATACGACCGCAGTGCCGCCGCGTACATCCGGGACCTTTCTACGCTGGCCGTTGGTCGGCGCCTCATCCCACTAGCCCTTTCTAATATGCGCCGTTTTTTCCGCCGCTTGGTGGCGGGTATGCCGACGGGTCATTTCTTGTTTCCGTACTTTATAAACTGCATTTGTTTCTTTTCTGATCTAAAATACTGAACAAAAACTACTTTCATACATAACTGAAACGGTTCGCGACACTTATATTTTGTATCTCGACTAAAAAAAAAGCTTTAGCGGCTCTGACCAGTAGTAAGGCCAGGACCAAAGACGTCACATATCGCGCGCTTTCGGCAACGCGGGTCGCCCTCGTCGGTGGAGGAGGTTTCAGCGTCGTCCGGTTAAAATATGACGCACTGATATTTAGTTACTCTCTCCGTGCCCGCTGGCTTGCCCGGAACCCCAAGAGACGTGAAACCGCAAAAAAAGGTAGACGCTTAAATATGATTGCAGGGCCCTTTAAGGAAGACATCTTTCAACCATTCAGGAACAAGGACACTGAACTGGCGACACAGCGAGGATGTTTGATATGGGGATCACGTGTTGTGATACCAGCGTCTCTGCGGCCTGAGTCCTTGACTCTTGTACACTCAGGACATCGTGGAATCGTGGCCATGAAAGCCTGTGCCAGAAGTTACATGTGGTGGCCAGGAATTGACAAAGATATTGAATTATGTGTGGCGGAATGTGCCCAATGTCAAACAAACCAGAAAACCAAGATAAAAGTACCGATGACAAATTGGGAACGACCATCAACAGCCTGGGATACGCTTCACATGGACTTTGCGGGTCCAGTGGAAGGGAAAGTATTTCTGGTCGTGGTAGACGCATACACCAAGTGGCTGGAGGTGCGAGTAGTTAGCAGCATGGCATCAAGCGCTGTAATCAAGGAGCTGCGGGGATTATTCGCCACATTTGGAGTGCCAAGGAAGGTTTGTTCAGACAACGGGGCTGCGTTCATCTCAGAAGAAATTGCGACGTTTTACCGCATGAACAACATCATCGCAGTCACGAGCGCACCTTACCACCCGGCAACCAACGGGCAGGCTGAGCGGATGGTACAGGAGCTCAAACAAGCTTTATCTAAAAAAGGAAGGGAAGACCTGTCGTGCGTGTTGTCACGTTTCCTATTCAAGCAACACACGACAGTGCACGCAACAACGGGCAAGACCCCTGCGTGGATGATGTACGGCCGAGAATTGCCTTCTGCACTGGATCGACTCAAGTCATCCCTCTTCAAGCAGTTGCCTGAAGAAAACAGCGATATCCACAAATTTACTCGTGGACAACCCGTGTGGATTCGACAGTTCCCAAACGAGCGAAAGTGGATGCCGGGGTCCATCGCACGCCGCGCGGGACCACGATCCTGGATGGTTGACACAGAGCGGGGTCAAGTCAGACGACATCTAAATCATATTCGACATCGCGCTCCGAATTCGAGCTGCTGGGAGACACAGCCGCCACCACCAGTTTGGGACATGTGCTTACACGATCGCCATGGCACACATTCGGGCGCGAATGGTCCAGAACAAACAACTAAACAGCACAGCACAGACGACGACGTTCGCCCATTACCAACAGTGGGATCTGCCTTGTCAACCGCGACGCGGGTGAGCTCCCGGGCGCGTCGACCACCGGACAGATACGGTGCCCACGTCTAAGGAGGAAGGGGTGTGATGTATCTACCGGCACACGGCCGGCGGGCAAGTCTGCGAGCGCTGCGCACGAGCGCGTGGTTTTGTCTCGAGAGCTGGCTGCGCTCTCGTGAGTGATATAAAAAGGACCACGACCGTTTTCGGATGCTTCGAATGACTGTCTCGTCATTAGCCCAGCTAAGGTCGTATACCTAGCTAAGGTTATTTTACAGATCTCAGTTGCTGGCTTGATCGAGCGATAATCTGACTGGCAGCCGAATCAGTTTTTACTTTGGCCTTGCATACACCTCTTCGACAAAACCAATAAGTACCGGAATTCTTTCTGCTGCATGTGTACGAGAACCCCTCGTGCAGCAGCATGGCTCCACCTCTCTGTTGTGATCACCTATAGTCGGTTGCAAGCTAAGAAAAAACCGGAAATGCCTCTCAGAGGAAAATGTATTCCTACGCCGAGAAACGCCAGCCAATCGTTTTCATGACGTCACGATTCCGTGGACCAATCGCGATCCTTTTGAAAAAAAAAATAGCTCAACATGGCTGCTGGCCTTAGCAACGCGACGCTAGTTTCTCGTGACAATTATTCTGCTTTTTTGCACCGTGTTTTACGTGCCCGAGGTTACGCCACGAAATCTTAATGGTATCGGCTTGCGTTTGCAGCAGTTTTTGCGCGACAACGTGAGAATCCAGCGACGCTATCGCCAACGAAAATTTCGAAGCGGGCGCGAGGCTTAGCACTGCTGAGCCTCGCGCCACTGTCGATGACTTGGGAGGGTGCCGATTTGTCAAAACCCGAAAAGTATAATTATTCTTGTTTTCTATTCATCCAACAAAATAAAGGCACACATTTCGTGCGGAAAGCCCACAAAACTAAGTAAATCACTAAATATTTATTATTTGCAGGAACTATAAGTGCTTTGTTATTTATAATTTTGGCGAGAGAAAGGTTGGTTTCGTTTTCGCCGCTTTCCCTCAATCGAAGGCGCTGGAAGACGGTATGTTAGACAGTATCTTGGACAGAAAATGAATTGGGAAGACGGTACATTGGACATGACTTTCTTTCTTCACTAAACAGCTATTTCGTTGACAAAAACGTATTCTAACTTATTTAAACGTCCTCAATGAATTAAATAAATATCGTAGTAGATTAAGACACGTTTACTGGAGGAAGAAAAAGCAACGTTGCTAGCGAACTACTTTCTCGACGGCGGAGGCACTTCAGATGGGCGCAATGCGCTTGTGGGTGGAGCTAAAAGATTGTTCTTAGGTTGCATCCGACTATAGATCCTTTTGAATGTAGTCTCAGTTCAAAAATAGTCGCTCTTATATGGCCTCCGCATTCACCGTTCGGGACGGACCCAGAAGCTAAAACGTCTGTTACAAATTCTTCGACCTTGAGAAGCGAAAGACACGCTAAGATAAGAGGTGACCCACTTTGTCAGGCCGAACCAACATTCAATGTTCGGGACCGAACCAGCAGCTAAAACATTTGTTACAAATTCTTCGCATTTCAGAAACCAAAGAAATACTAAGATATGAGGTGAGCCACTTTGTCCACCACCCGAAGCAAATTGAACAATACATAGGCGTAGACTATGGGGGGGCAACGGGGCTCGTGCCCCCCTGGTGAGATCCAGGGGGGCAGAGCCCCCTCCGGGCCCGGACTTTGATCTTTTTTTTTTTTTGCTTGTGTTTGTTGTTAGTTTGTCTTCGATATTTTGTATTTTGTCTTAAATGTATAATACTTCACCCATGTTTCTGCACCACACAATAGAACGCTAGGTTGTTTGTGGGCACTGGAAAATAAACCATTATTATTATTATTATTATCTTCCGAGACGCTGTTTACGTGCCATGTAACGAGCTTCTAGTAGTAGGACGTAAACAAAATAACGCCCACGTTGCCTTTATTGACAAAATACGTGAGAAATGGAATCCCAGCGTGCTTGCGTTAGCTTCAATCTCCAGTTCTGGCGAAAACATAACGCGCAGCACCCCCCCCCCCCCCCGGGAACTTCTCAGCCTCGCCCCCCCGGGAAAATGGAAAGTCTACGCCGCTGGAACAATACATATATTGGGGGACGAACTATTGTGGGACCGGCTGGCCGCGTGACGAGTCATCCTATGACGAATGTTCCTGTGGACGAATCATCCTGTGACCAATCGTCCTGTGACGAGTGCGCATGTGACGAACGGACCGTATCCCCGTTTTGAGTTACTGTTCCTGATGGCGCTGGGCTCGAGGAAGACTTCGAGTCATTCCGCAAAGTTAGCCCAGGTGCCAACACTTTTGTCGAAAGCAGTAAGTGTTCGAAGCGTCGACAACGACGGTAGCGGCGTGCTGTGCTTGACAATGGACGCTTACCATTCGCAGAGGAAAAACTTGCTTATTCGTCTGCCACGAGTCGTCTAATATCAGGTCATTACCGGAACTCCATCTCCCGATAAAATAGGTCTTCATTGTCCGCATGTCCATAGTTAGCAATCATGTGAACTTACAAATTCCCGAAATCTCATCGCGTCGCTAAACGCCACTCATTCATAGCGTCTTCATTGCAAATAAACGTCTTCCTATTTATTTTGATGGTTTTCATCATTATCCTCCTAAGCTGTACTTTCAACATTGTGTCTGTCGGTACTTCCGAAAATATTGTAACGGCGCTTGTTTTCAGGGAACTATAATGTAACAACCTTTACAACATCTTCCGGATCCCGTGAAACACAATATTTCGTAACGTCACTTTTCAGTCGTCATTATAATAGTGAGGTAAGTACCGTAAATCGCGAAGCAGTTTACTTGACGTCCGCTTCCCCTGGCGTCTTGAAAGATTGAGTCTACTAAGCGTGCATTCCTGAAGAAGAATTTTTCATTGACAGAATATGAACACGTCCATCAACAACTGATTTCTTCTCAGGGGCAAATCCAGGGGAGGGGGGGGGGGCTCCTGCCCCTTTGCTTTAAACAAAGTCGACCCCCCCCCCCTTCCTCCCTTCTCGGAGGGCAATCTGCCATGGGTGGACCCCCCCGTTGCACAAGAAAGAATGGGAGAATAGTATCAGCAAACAGGATAACTGGGCGAGTTGGCATGTATTCCTAAATAAAACAGCGCGAATTTGACAAGGACAGAGGAAGGAACTGGACAGGACAGCGCTCGTCCTGTCCAGTTCCTTCCTCTGTCCTTATAAAATTCGCGTTGTTCCATTATTAAGAATAGAATCCTTATACCAGAGAACAATTATTACTCAGCCTGACATCCTCGCATACAAATTGGGTTGTGGGGATATTTATACAGCGTGTAGTTGGTCAGCCATTTAAAGTTGCGACGAGTCACTCGCTGTAGATGAGCAATTTAGCCAGTGCAGTACAACCGCTAGCCTGGGGTCTTTAAGGTCCTATGCTCCCCATGCATTTTAGGCCATGTTGAGGAACATTTTTCTCGGTGACTATTAGGAGTATTCCTCTCATGTATATACCATTCTGTTCGAAATTTTGTGTTTTATCTACTGAACTAGAATTATTTGAACCAACCTAAAATAAGTTTTTTCTCAATTTTTTTTATTCTAGTACTATCATTTTAGTTTTTTTCATGTATTAAAAAATTATAACTCAAAAACTGCTGGGTGCATATTTTTAATTCTAGTTCAGTACTTTTCAACACCCATGTAGGTGGTAGGAATAAAAAATCAACACTCTATAATGTCAGGTTAAGAAAAAAATGGTACCTATACGCTAAAAAACACTGTTTTGAGATAATTGAGTTTAAAGTAAAAAAACTGGTGAATAAACAAATTTCTATTGGCATCAACAGCCTTAGAGTAATTTTTTCGATAGCCGCCCTATTGAAAAATACACCAGGCAATCCTGGTGTGACATCAGATAATCCTGGTGTGACACTAGAATATGTGGTGTGCCCACCAGCAATGCTGGTGTATCGAGCACACCAGCCTGATGTGCCCACCAGAAATGCTGGTGTACCCGCACATCAGCCTGATGGGTACACCAAGAAAGTCTGGTGTCGCACCACAAGGGCTCATGTGCCCACCAGGCAGCTTGGTGTGCACACCACGCAGTTTGATGTGACACCAGAGTTGTGTTTTTGTTGACTTTTCACCCCGTCCGCAAGCGTGTTTTCTATTAGTTTGTGTGCCCCCCGTCCCCCGACGGGGTGCCTTGTTTCCTCCCGTCTCGGTGGTCCCCGGAGATCTCGCGGCGGGCTTCTTTGTGCTCAAGAAGTGTCCCCCTCGTCCCGAGAACTTTCCCGGGTGGCCTTGAGCATCTTGGGGCGCTCGCCGGCTCGCCTCTTCGAGGGTTTCTCTTTCCCTTTCCGCCGTGATTCTTGTTTAAGTTTGAGAAAATAAAGAAGTCTTCTTTGTGAGTCGAAGCCGAAAAGATGTGTGCTGGTGCGCTTTCCTGACTTCCGACGAGCTTGGTTTGGTAGCAAAACAGAGAAAGCTAGTAATTATTACAGTTTCTGGTGCCGAAAACCGGGAATTAACGGCCCGGTCATGCCTACTACGAGCGAGGAGGGCGTCGACCGCCTGAAGCGAAAGCGGATTACCCTGCGAGCCGCCACAACAAAGATCATCAACGAGATTGGCGTCCTCCTGGCCACGGATCAAACCGACATCGGTGAGCTCGAAGAAACATTTGATATTCTTCCACTTAAGGAAGCTTCCCTGAAAGAGCTGGACAAGGAAATCGAGCCATCTGTCGAATGTGATGCCTTAGAAGAGGATATTTCTGGCGCGGAGGGTACGCGGAACGGATCAGCGTAACTAAGACACGATTCAACCGCAAGCTGAAAGGCCAAGAATTGCAGAACGACAGGGCGTCGGGTTCTTCGACGCAGGGCAGCGGCTCCGGACAAACCCCAGTTGATCGCGGCCAACTCCCTACAACAGTAAAGCTTCCGACGTTTTACTGTTGTGTTTTTTTGCTTTTTTTAATAAAGTAATATGACAGCAGCGTTGTTGTCAAACTTATCATTGTACCCTTTTTGTGACTAAAGCAACACCCAGTCAACAGGTGCTCTGGTATCACACTACTACAAAACCTGATGTCCCACCAGAACACCAGATTGCTGGTGTCACATCAGAACACCAGATTTCTGGTGTCACACCAACACACCAGATCTCTGGTGTAACACCAGGACACCAGGAAATGTCCCAAATCACATCTGTGAAAAAGTCTGGTGTAACGTCAAGTCACACCAGCCCTCGGCCTGGTGTATTTTTCACTAGGGCGCCGGCTTGGAAGGCATTGCTAAAGTCATGTCTTCGATTTTCGGCTAATTGCCTTGCTTGCCGGGCCTCTTTGGGACCTGTCGTGTCGCTTGGCCTGTAAAGTATATTCGAGTGACGTCAACTTCCCTCGGCCACTAGATGGTATTCCAGACAGGGTTTCATCCACAGGAATTCAAAACATTGGCTTGTGCAATGCTACGACCATTGAATAAAAGAACAGCATCCAATGCCGCCATTTTGTCGCTACAAAAACACAAACACTTGAAAGTACACATTGTACACACCTGAAAAAAACGTGCCCAGCGTCTCGGGATTGTCTTGGTTGAAAAAAGCAATGCAATAGTTGTCAGATAATTTTTTTTAAGATTATCTGTTACTGGGCAAGCTTTTAGGTCTGGTGTTGAATTTGTTTTGTGGGAAAAATTATTGATAAACAGGGAGCATATCCCAAAAGGAGGCGTGGTCACCTTCCACTTGCTTTCGGAAGAAGTGATTTTCAGCCCGAAATATAACTTTCTAAGAACACTGTGACAATGGAAAATGTGCAGGAAGAACTAACCTTGTTAAATTGCAAAAAAACTAAAATCGATTTTTTTTCCAATTTTTGCCTTACCCTGTGCCCTTAACGTGCACCACGCAGTAGTGATACACGACCGCACGCCGGTACGATGCTCATCCAGATCGAAACGGGCAGGGCCGTGGGGCTCGAGCCCAGGATCCCTGGGTTCTGCAGCGCGAGCTTTCGCTCCACGCGCGTCGAGCTGGGTGTGCGCTTTAGCCCACTCGGCCACCGATCCCCCTCCTCGCATACATGAGTTTGCTGGGCCACGCTATTGAGCCAGCAGAGCACAGCTGGCAGCGGCGCGAGCAACGCCACGATGGGAACGTGAGGGTGCTCGAGCCATCCCACCGTGAACCAATATTTCGGCCACCCCCACTCCCACGGGTGCGTGTCGCCATCTATTGGTTGAACTAACGCCTTGTTCAAGATGGCTGGCTGGTAGGGTCACGAGACCGAACCACGTGCACGTTTGAAACTTTTGGCGGGCTAATTGGTTGTATGAGCAGAGGCGTACCCAGGCTTTCTTGGTTTGAGTTTTGGCGAGATATTTGTCGGGGGGTCGCGCTGTGTGTCGGTAGGCGATGGTGAACACGTGACGGAAGAAGGATGCGAAGCCTAAGGTAAAAGAAGGATCCGATGTAGAATGGGAGGAGTGTGAGCGTTGGTGCTACATGATGGAGACGGAGTTCGAAAGTGTAGCAGAAGCAGAGGGGAGCAGCTTCACATGCTGGAGTTGCGAGAAGGTCGAGGATGGTTTTAGGAGAACAGGGGGGCTAAGCTCGGCGCGGAGAGAACGAGGCGAGCTCTCCGCCAAACTCGCCGATCGCCGCGATTGGTCGGCGCCGTGCATGACGACACGCGCCGACACTCCCTAGATCGTGACGTCAGAACGGAGGGTTTGAGACGGTCGGAGAGTGGCATATTCGGAACTCGCGGCGAGATGCTGTGACGTCATTGTGACGTAGCAAAAGCCGCCGCGGATAGGAAAAGCTTGCCGGCGCCAACCTATAGGCGAGTTTGGGCGAGTTGGGCGCGAGATGAGGGAGAAGCGTCCAAAATGGTAGCGTGTTTCACCGTCGGCGTAGGTATTTAAGCCACGCCAATGTGTTTCACATGGACGACGTTGATTTTCAACAGAACTATCGCCTCTCGAAAGACGCGGTAAGGTGGCTGTGTGATGAACTGCGTGGCGAACCGGGCTTGAGGCGATGGAGCCGTGAATGGACCGTCGTCCCCGTCGTGAATACTACAAGCAATTTCTACGAAGTGAATCCTAGAAACAAATGTTTTTACGACAATCTGCAACCAAGAACGCAATTTATCATTATCTACAGGCTTTTACAATTATTTTGATGGTTTTCTGCGCTGCGTAGATGCAAAATAAACGCAATTGATAATATTTAAACTAAAACTGAGGATAGAAGAAAAGCAATGTACAGGAATGCCGCAGACTAACAACTGTGTAACTTCTTTCTCATCTTTCTCGCTCCACACCGTATTTTGACAAACAAATTGGTCGTTAGTTGTTATACAGCAGGAGAACATGCCAGAACATGGCGATATTGTTACCCACTGTAGATAAGCAAATTAGCCAGTGCAGTACGACTGCTAACCTGGGGTCTTTAACGTGCACCACGTAGTATAGTGATCCACGACCGCACGTCGGTACGATGCTCATTCAGATCGACACGGCCAGGGGTGGGGATGTCAAATGCCGCCATGGAGAAAGTATTTAGTCCCGTGTCCCTCACAAAGTAAGACCTAAGGAACAGTACTCGTATGTCCCTTCCAACATTTCGAAACATCCTCTATGTAAAGTTTGCATTCATTCGGAAGGACGAGTGCTGTAAGGACGTCAATCCTACTGAAGAATGTTTTGCCCGGTTTAAAACGAAACTCATGTATGACGCAAGTCAGAGCAAGCACGAACGATTGTTTTATAACTATGTGACCATTAAAACGCGTAGAAGAAAATTTTTGCACTTTTTTGTGCTTGAAATAAAACGCGTCGTAGATCTTGCAGGCTGCTGCTAAACTCTAGATATGCAGACGCAGTGCCTTCACCTTGAGCTCGTACATTCGAGAGCACGATTTTTTGTGCTCTGCAGATATCTTAAATATGGCTACTTTTGGGCTATATAAATCTCTTGCATTTGGCTGCTTTTGGGCTACACCGTCTGGCATTTTGCGGCTTTATCTAAAACCTGCCTGGCAACCTTGTTGGTGACCAGGTGGTTGTCAGTGTTAGAGAGGAGGCTGCACAGCTGTACAGTGCTGCAGTACAGCAGGGTTCGATGAAGGCAGCAGAGGTTGAGGCAGAGAAAGCACAGAGAGCTGGAGATTATATTATATAACACATTGTTTGCTTCACATTTAAAGTACTGCCAGCTTGTATGGGGCAATACGACAAAATTAAACCTAGACAGATTATACATCGCACAAAAAAGATCTTACGTTTAGTAGCCAATGTACCATATAATAGTCATGCCGATATTTTATTCTCAAAATTTAAGGTAACACGTGTTTTTGACTTATATACACAAACATTACTCCAGAAATATAAAGATAGTATTTATTATAATAACAAATCATTCCTTTACTTAGCTTCGCTGGAAGAAAACTCTTCGTTTTATCATACGCGTAGTCCAGAACGCTGGAGAGTACCGCATCCCAGAACCAATTACGGATTTCAAATGCTCCAGTATACTGTACCATCTACCATTAATGAACTCCTTAAAAACAATATTTACATAGAAAATATGTCAAATAGCCAAATTAGACAATTGTATTTTAACAACAAATAATATTTTAAAAGTTCTGTACTGTTCATCATATCAAAAGCTGTATAATGTTCTGTATGTATTTTTTTTTCTTTTTTTTCTTTTTGTTGCAAGTGTCGATTAAACTGCCCAGGTCTGTATGGGAGGCAGGGACTTGTCAAGCTACGCAATGTAGCTTTTTCCCTGTCTCCTTCTCCAAAACTGGAGTCAATAAAGTTGAATTGAATTGAAATTGAATGAAGACAGGCAGTAGGGGGTTAAGGGGGTGCCGGTGGTAGCGGGCTTGAACAAGGGCTGCTGGACAGGGTGAAAGGGGAAGGGAGGGTAAACGAAGTGGCCCAGTCGGGAAAGTGCATCGTAGACGCTATGGCCAAAGCAAAGGAGGAGGTGTGGGAAAACAGGGAGGGAGAGAACCTAGTGGTAGTACACGCAGGACTAAATTATGTGCTAAACGGACGGAGCAAGAACCTCAGCAGGCAGATAGAGTTGAGGTTACGTAAGCTG
>JAZHYW010062296.1:0-10737 GCA_037355805.1 Ixodes ricinus | reverse complement strand
CTTCTTTCATTTTACGAATAAAGTACTGCTGTTTATGAGCTTCTCTCATAAAAGAGACCACATCTGTACAAAGAAATTGGCGCTAAAATTTCGCCTCGGCACCCCTTTAAAGGAGAACAAAAAATTACTGCTCTCGCTTTCTAAATATTTTTAACTATAGCTACAGGAAGACTACAATGATAAGCAAACTCAGAACACAACAATTGTTTTCCGAAACACATAAGCAGTCAACAAGAAATGATATTAAAGAATTCACATTCGTGGAGTCGGACAAAAATATCGGCTTAAAGCCGGAGCCGTCGGAGGAAAATGTAAGCTCAACGTCTGCTGTTGAGGTCCCGGCGTTTATCACTAAAACGTTTTCTTAGAAGGAAACACCGAACGAGAAACAATTAATTTCCCAGCACTGCGATTCACTTCTTCGAAGCTTTATCAACGGGCAGCCGTCGATGAAGATTCGTGGCGCATCGCTGGTGCGCTCTAGATCTTCGCCATAGGGTCTCGAGCGATAAGGCCAAGGAGAGCTTATGACGCCTTGAAGCTCAGCTATTTGGTTCATGCTTGTTAAGGCTGAACTCCATGGAACGAATTATGCAACGAATAACTGGCGAACGCCGCCCGACGGCACGTTCGCTTTGCGCGCGACGTAGTAGTCACTGTGTTGATTTCACGCGCCGAGCAAAAGCCGCCGGGCAAAATTCGTCGGTTATTCGCAGCATATTCGTCCCATGGAGTTCAGCCTTTAAAGTGCCAGCTGAACGTTTAAGGACACACACACATAGACGAACGAAAAAGGCTGACACACCGCTGAACTAAACGTTACTGGAGCAAGCTGGGTTTTCGCAGCTCTCTATTCTCGACTGCAGAGGCGAGCGACTCAGGAGGCGGTCACGAGAACCAGCGGCGCTGCAGTCGGATCTTGCTCTCCTGTCTCGCGCGGTGTCTGCTACCACTGCATTGACAGCTTCCTTTTATTTTTATTTTCTTATTTTTTTTTACTTCCATGTGTATAATAGCAAAAAAACGTGATGAAGTTGATGTGAAATACACCACAGAGATCAGAGTCAACGCATGGTGAGTGTTCTTTCTTTGAGTGTTTGAAATTTACTTTTGTGTGCGTCTGTTTCCTTGCGCTGTTAAGTGTTAGTCTGAATCAACAACTCGCCCAAGCTCAATTATTGCTATTCAAACTTGGCGGGCTAGACAATCCGGTAGCAATACCCGACTGCAGCACTGCTAGTTCTCGTGACCGCCCCTCGAGCCCACGTCGCAGGAGGAGCTGTGAAACTGAGCTTGCTCCAGTAACATTGGCTGGACAAGCAACTATTTTAATGAAATCTTCTTTCTCTTTAGACAACATATTTCGCTAAACAAATTCTTCCACTTTTTCTATACCAGAACCTTCGTCTTCCACTCTTCCTCTTCTTTCATGGGCCTGTCAAGTGTGCGGCTATTCGCAGGTATACCAGGGGCCTAAGTTGCGCTTTTTCGACTCCCACGGCGACTAGAAAGAAGGAAGTGACGTCAACAACTCAGCAAACGCAGCTTGGATGTTGCATGGTAAGAGTCGCGATGATGAATTTCCGCACAAGAAAACAGAGCTAACTTTTTCTTTCTTTTCTTCTGCGGATATTCATCATCAGCGACTCACCAATCAACATACAATCTGCGTTCGCTGCGTTGTTGACGTCACTTCCTTCTCCCTAGTCGCCATGGGAGTCACAAGCGCAGCATAGGGCCCCAGTTCCTGTGGTGCAGCGCGATTGACTATGCACTCACGCAATGATCTCCCTTCGAATCAATAGCTAGGGCCTCTAGAATTGCTCGAGCAACCCTGGTGCGATTTTTTGCCAGGATGTCAATGATGGCTAGGTTTGGCGCACACCTGCACACCCGACAATGGGGCGCGAGGTGTCCTGCTGCAGTAACGGCCTTCACCAATGCTGCGTGCTCTCTCGTTTTGTCATTAATGCACCTTCCTGATTGTCGAATATGGCATTTGCCGCTTGACAAAAGAACCTGTAACAAGACTTCTTTTGTGTATTCGGTGTATCTGGTCTTGTGAGATTGGCTGTAATCTATTTATTCGTTGTCGTCCTCCATTTTCACCTTCTATTCGCGGCGAGATATTTTTGTGGTGCCCTGCTATGGTTCCCCCTTGTGACGTCATTACCTTGCGAACAACAAGTTTGATGGTGCTTGTAAATAGCATGGTGGAAGCTTGAAATCATTGCGCTCTCAAAGGAACACTGCCAACACCGTCAAAATGGAAGTTCTTTCATTCGTCTTATTTCCGTCGATGATAAATGCTTTTCTGACGCCATAGTCAGCGTTCGGCCAATCGTGGAAGACCCACCACAGCGACGCTTTCGGTCGCGCACGTCGCCAACTGGGCGCAAAGCATATCACCTGTACGCCCGCTGGGCCAGCAATCTTTTTTATTCGATGAATGAGCCCATGAATATAAGGAGCAATTACATAAGGTGTTCGAGGCTTCTTTGTGCATATAAAGCTCAGGGTGAACACACTTCAAAGATCATCACTGAAGGAATGGACTGCATTACAAACCTACAGGAACCAAACACACGCCAAAGGAGGACGGTAGCGTATGGAGGAGCACAAGAGGCAGAAATCTCCTCTTCCTCTTCAAGAGCTGCGCTGTAGTCTCGCAATATAGAGATATGTAAATGTGTTTTATTTTGCGTCTCATATTTGCGGAAGCACCTTTTGGGTTGCAGTTTCGCGAGCCTTGAGCGTGTGTTCTCGCTCAGCGGATCCAAGTGCCACTGCCCTACAAGATTTTTGGTAGCCCTATTCCGGCAAGTAATATGGGAGTACCGAATTACAGCAGTTGTGGAAAGCCGTTGTCAAAGGACATTTTTGCCAACGCTTAGAACATTGTGAGAGCGAGCTGCTTACCACCTTGAAAAAAGGCACTCTGAACTCCGGGCAAACTAGAGTTCCCCCGAAGGTGACACTCGGTACTCATTAGTGTGAATGACAATAGTTTTGTTCTCTTCGTCCCAACACCTATTTCTATATAATAGAAGCGTAAATATTCTCTAGGTTTTGACTGGGTGCCACAAGACAAATGTGTGAGTATGTGTGAATAAAATTTTTGTCTAGCGACTGCTATCAAGGATAGATGGAGTGTATTCTACATCTCTGCCATGATGCAATACGTTACGTGCGTCGCCCTTTCAGGTACGAAGGGTCGCAAACGTAAACTCTAGAGTGCTAAAAATAATTGTATAAATTCTTATCAAGAAATCTAGATGGGAAGATATAGGTTACGCCCATTGCCTCCGCCATGGCAGTATTTGAGGCTAGTAGTTCGTGAAAAGAGCTGTAAATCAACTCCCCCAATGTCATTGAAACAATTTCAAGCCATGATGTGCCTTTCTGTTCCCCCTATTCCTGTCAAATAATGAGTAAACTTTATATATATACAATTTTTGACGCACTTAGTCCTACAGAAACCTGGACTTGAGTCGTGTGACAAAGTTGATTCTCTCTCTTTTCCTTTTTTCTTCCTCTCTTATATAATCAAACACTGTTGGCAGGGACACTGGTTGTGCATTTGTCAACGCTTCATATAGATTGAGGTCAATCACCACACCTTCCCGTTTCGACCTGGATGAGCATCATACCGGCGTCTGGTTGTGTATCAATACTGCGTGATGCACATTATAGACCCCGGGCTACAGCTGAGAGACAAGCCGCCCGTTGAGGCAGACTATATTTAAGCTGCACAAAAGCATACCCACACCTCTGTTTATATAAAACGCACAACCTCGAGCATGTCGAGGAAGTCTGACTAGAAAAAAACGAAATGGCTTGCTCGTTTTGTCTTCACAGTCACGTTCCCACGCGCGTCATATTCTACTCGTTTCAAGTTTAAGTGTCAGTCTAATTTCTTTGATCCGCTGTTTTGCATGTTTATTAGGTAAGGCACTACCTTTCATTCATCTGGAACATAATCCATCACGGGCAGAGGCTTGGCTAGAGCGCCTCGTGCTCTCTTTTGCCCTATTTGCTTTAATTTCACCACTCTAACATGGTATCTTACCTCTTCGTTTGGCAGATAACTACCTATCTTTCTATTTCTCTTCACATCCGATGCGTGGCACCGCAAATACTGGTAAGCTGCTGCAAGATTCTATGGAACTGTTATAGTTTTTTATGAATTTCGTTTTGGCTATCATGTAGCTTAGGGCGGGTTATGACATTATTGCATTAAATGATGAAGTTCATCATTCATTTACGATAAATTTCGTGCTTTTACCAGATGTCTGAACTCATTTCGTACGTGATACATTACATTGGAAGCTTCCGTGTCCATACAGACATAGGCATTTTATATTATACAAGTTGATTGCCTTTAGTTTGAACGAGGTTAAAACCAATATGTCAAGCGTTAGATGAGTACGCCTTTTACCAGTATACGTCAGGCTTGCAGGGCGATATATGTGGACATAATTGTCATGGTAGGTAAGCTAATTAAACAAATCTGTAATTCACTTTTATATGATGGTTTTTAGTTTAACGTTGCAATTACAGTTTTACAAGAATTACGATTACAGTTCAGTTGAACTAAAAAAGTGTACAAACTGTAGAATTCATTATAATATACTAAATGACGCCTATCTACTCTTTTAAACCGTGTATATTATGGCCAAAAAAATATAAAAAGCGCGCCATCAGTTGCGGTCACACTGGCACTTAGAAGAGTTATATAATCGTTTTACTCATGTCGTCACAATCTCTACAGCGTGTCACTGGACGGTGCGCAGGCGACACAAATGATGATGTAACGACAACAACTACGTCACTCTTCTGATCGGTCATTGTGGGCAGAGATTGCCACTCGCTTTTGGCGCGCATTGTTTAAATCAAACTATAAACGTGAAATGCTTGTCTATTAAAATCTAAAATACTATTTTATTTTCTCAATTTATTTCAAAAAGTCTGGGCTCTCAATGTTAATTGCCGTGAATATTGCAATTGCTGCATAAACTTTTAACTCAGAGCACTTAAACAAATAAATAAGCTATTTTAGTTATTGAGTAAACATTACCTTGAAGATTATTTTCCATCTAATGTTCCCAAGCCAGATATATACATACTGTACAGGGTACTCGCCTAACTTTATCCCCATTTTTTACACATATCTGTTTTGAATTAAATCCAAACAACCAGGCGAATTCATTATATTATTACAAACTATTCGCATCTCTTCCATTCCACTCCGATTTATCCTAAAACAGATACAATGATAAAATGCTATTGAAAGTGACAACATATATTTACACCAGGGTCACACTGCCTATACATCAATCAAACGACAATCGGCTTAAATATTCGAGCGCGAGTTACCGCGAAAATCGGCTTCGAATGAAGGATGGCAGTGAGTTCATGAAGGAAATTTGGCACTTTGGCATTCAAACCGTGAATATTTCGGGGACTCGTGCTTGCAGGCGGTCTTTTGTAAAATGTATAAAATGTGTGGCGACGGTTTAACGTCCACAGCTTGTATTCCAATTAACATTATCTGCGTTTCGAGTCCTTGAGTAGTTGTTCGCCTTCTATAAAACAATAGAGCTCCAAATGTGACATTTACTTAGCCGAATGTCAAGGCACGAATATTCAAACCCAGCAACGTAGCTATGACCTATAGAGGTCGGAACCAACAGGGCACATATACCCGGGAACAACACTGAATGTCGCACCTTGGCGTTCGCGCAGTCAAAATACGCCCCAAGTTAGAAGCGGCTTGTGACGCCGGCCGCGAATTGATTCTGCACCCGGCCGAAGTTCACCGGCAGCGTCTGAAATTCATCAAAACTAAAATGAATTTTAGACGCAGCCGCGTCTAAAATTTATCGTGAGGGCGCTCAGGGTCATTGTGTGTTTTCATATGAAAAATTAAACCAATCGCGCAGAGAAAAAAAAAAAAAGAGCGCAGGATTTTGGTTTATTTTCTGATTGTGTGTGACTGAGCAGTCATATCAAATGCACAAACGTGATTAGCGACTTGCGATGCACATATGGAGAAGCTTGATAGGCTTCATAAGATCGTAGCGTCAGCTGCCTTCATATTCCATCCTAGTTTTCAAAAAGGACAACGAAGTTCAGTCGTAGAACCGACGAGGAAGAAGCAAAGTTATTAAAACACTCAGATGGAAAATTCACCCTTGAAACCTGGGCCGCTGACTTCCACCGAGGCCGAGCAAAGATAAAGCTAAAACATAGAGTAATATACACAAGGTAAACAGCGAACACTGCCATAGGCCCCAGCGGCACAGATAAACCAGTGACAGGTAGCGCTCCTAGCGGGAGGCATTAAGTATAATGTGATTCCGGTTCCGGTCAAGTTAGCTTCTGTTTCGGCGTTTCTTCTCCGGTTCTCCGGTACCCTTTTTTATCTCTTTCATCCCCGCCTCGCTCCTTGCTCCGCTCTCGAAAGCTTGACTCCCGAAGCCGCGGTTTTTTTTTCTCAGATTGACGCACTTTTATTTTAATTTTTACGATGGAATCCGTGCAAAATGTGTCAAACAATATTTCAACTTACTTCACAAATTAGAGGTGAATGTCTGGTCTGTTTTCCTATTGTAAAACATTGAAGTCACACAATCGCCACATTGACCTTTGGCTGGTGAAGCATTTTGGGGTCAACAAGAGTAAGTGGTTCGAAAACATTTTATTGGACCAGATTCATGTATACATGATTTCATTCAAGAAGCTCTGTATGTTTTATACGAAACAGACACACACAAAAATAAATTAATATGAATGAGTTCGGCATATCATACACTTCGTAATAGATTCCTAGCGAACAAATTTAACGAAAACGTTCCACGGAGAGCATGCTGAATGATCCATTCACTTTCACGCCGACTCGGGCAGTCATGAGAGTGTAATAAGAGTGCAAGCACACAATGGATAGTACAATTTCTCAATTTCCGGCTAATATGACAACACCAATTTGCACAGCCTCAAACTCACCGCGGGCAAGCTATTACCGAACAATGAGAGCTCTATTCGAAATCTGACAAGATTCAATATCCCTAAACATTCCCTGAAATTGTTCAGGAAAAGAAGTATGGCTTCAGAAAAAGCGGCTAAAAAACTATGAATAGTGGATACAAATGTGGCCACATTTTCTTTCGAATATTGTTAGCCTCTATAGGCTATTTTTATAAAAATTCTGCAGAAAGTGAATAAATATTTTTGTAACGAAGATATAAAACATATTTGCTGAAAAAACCAGGAAACACATGTTTGGAGTGCAAGCAGCACCGCCCAAATAATAAGCACTTTCTGTTTTTCGTTTGGCAACCGGCTCCGTTAATACACTATTAACAGTTAAACTTTTGTAGTTGCTTACCGGCCACGGAATAGTGCAACCGAACTTTGTCTAAATTCAGGTTAAGTAATCGAACATCCCAACACAAGCATATTCTGTAAAACATTTTTAAAAGGTTTGCTGGCACTCCTCTCAACAAGGCTAAACAACGCAGACCTCAAAGTGTGAGATACAAGGCGGCATACACTCCTCGAACATGTGCTACACTCTCTGTTATAGAAAGAAAGTGATTTTCTAGTTGCTACATGAAATTAAAGAGCTGCCTGTGATGGTACTACTAAGTTCTTGAACAGTTTTCCTGGCACGTGGTATGCTTTAAGCGCAAGAAAAGTACGGGAGGGGCCTGGTGAAGTTATGACACTCATCCCATAGCAGCTGAGAACAGCCACAGCTGTGGGTTCTCAGTTCAAACACAAGTTCGATCAAATAGCCCCCAACGTAATAAGTGGACGAGTCATCAATTACGTTAGACCTGATATCTGATGCCAGCTAAGAAATATCCTCCAGTAGCGTGAAGTTATCAATTGGAAGACATTTCACATCAACTGAAATTAAAAATTCATGGTGCGAAGATATTGGTAACCCCTTCAGGAGGCCAGCCTTGTAATCTTCTACGTTTCCATTGTTCGACAGTATGAACAGTTTCATTATCCCTATGTGTTTTAGTCCTAAGGTGAACTATGCATATTCGGGTATGTGTGGCAGCCCAGCATTTGTCGTATATATTTCCAAAAAGTTCTCAAGTGGGTCTTTCTTCAGGCTTCGTGTAAGTGGGAACTTAAAGTCATGGCTGTTTGAAAGCTCATCCGAGAGCGTGAGGACACTTTTTATAGTAACTTGCCACCCTATGACGGCTTGTGGCTGCCTCCTACTTCGGAACTGCCATGGTGAAATCCATCCGAGTTGCTGGTGAAAGAATCGAGTATTCCAAATTCTATCTTCAGACTGGCATGGCGCAACTTCTGCACTGTCTTTTTTAATTGTGAGCTATTTAGACAATCAAAAAGTATGTAAATTCTTTTACAGAAAGAGGCTGTAGCCATGGCTGCCTCAGGAAGCTCCTCGGCATAAACAAGAGATACGATTGCAAGAAAGAGCGAGGCACTCAGTCCCTGTGCGGCACGATTTACTTCTATGTTACTGAAAGGTTTTTGAAAAATGTGTCTCTCAGTAAGTTTCGGAGCCAATTGCGAGCGCTCATCTCATGGGTAGAACGATAAAGTTGAACAATAAGGAACCACTCAATGACTTCATTTCCAATGGAAAGTTTCTATGCTTGGAGATAGCTCTTGGTTGTTTCGGGGTGGTGCGGAACATCAAAGATAAAGTAAACATATTTGTTGTCAACTTCAAAAAATGGCTTATCAACACGCACACCAAGTTGATTGGCCAAGCTTAAGTTTTGAAGCCCCCTAATCTGCAGACCCACGGTCTTCACTGTGCAAGCTAACAGTCTTAAGCTCCCGAATGAAAGAACTAAGGAGACTGCGTTTAACAGAAGACGTTGTTTTTAGTGTGCCCAACTGTGTATGCACGTAGGGCTAAGCCCATCCCTCCTCCTGGAAATCCCCGCGAGCACAACAACCAAAGGCTCTATCTGCAATGTTAGAGGATTCGTTCAACACCGTCATCTGTAAGTCCATGGACAATGTCGTGTGCAGGGAGGTCAGTGAAGTTATTTTTTAAAACAATCTTATCGAAAAAATCAAAATGAACACACGATCAAGTGCGATGCCGTGGTGCTGAATTTGGCAAATCTCTTTCAATTGCCCGGTGGCTGTCTCAATCAATCCACGCCCTGCAAGGAGCAGTTGTTTAAAAGCAGCAAGCGGGGGGTTTGTTTTTCAGGTTTTCTTCGGCAGCCCGGCGGAAGCAACAGCGCGAGAAACTGAAAGCGATCGGCTCCACTATTTCACGCCGAACATTGAGAGCACGCGGGCGGTCATGCGTCACCTTGATTGATGCAAAGTCAGCCAGAACATGTTCCAGCAGAAAGCACAGACGGACGGCGCGCACGGCACGGACGAACGACGCACGGACGAGCATAGGCCATGCAGAAAGATGCCAGAGGCGACGGCGTGCAGGCAGGCAAACCATGGCAAGCGCCATTAATCACATGGTTTTTGTGACGTATTAGATCAACACTATTTAGTCGTTTTAAGTACTTTAAATAATTCTAAAACATAACAATTTGAAAAATGAATACTATCTCATAGAAAGAGTTCTAGATAATATTAACCGAATTACAGAAAAAGCGCCACGTAGCGGGAGGGCATTAAACGCACTATCTGGGCCGCTAATCGGCTTCTGTCGCCTCTCTTTACGTTTACTATATTGCTCTATGGCTAAAAGCGATGACCGCGCCTCTCTTTAGCGACGAGTTTAAACATGTAAGTTGCTTTATATGGCTGCTGCTAGAGTCACAGAATTTTTCCAGAGTGAAGAAACTCCCAGGCTCAATGTGGAAAGACAGCGGCTCACTCTTTATTTATTTTTTTACTGTGGCCGCCATGAGCTTTCAGGAAGCGTGTTTTAGCGTTAAAAAAACGGAAAACAACTATTTTTGTGGGAATGGTTATTGGATATTTAGTAAAAAATAACAGGCGCCTGAGGTTTTCTAAAATCGTTAGATTAGACAGCTTTTGTGGCACATTTAATATTGTTTTTATAGAACCATATCTCCCTGGTGAGTTTTGGTGGCGTCTCTTCTTGGAGCGTCTTAACTGCGGTAGTGATTGGCGGCGTTTCCGCTTGAAAGATAGAGGAGTTGGCATCTCTGGGAAACCCATTCCATCGTATAGGTATCGGTGCCAAAATGGCTGATTAAAGCCTACGTAGAACCGTCACAGCGGACGCTATGTAATGCGATCCTCTCGAATTAATACAAGAAGCCGTTCGCTTCCCCCAGTGGCCGCTGTGGGATAAGTGGCGGCGTCACGATCCGACATTCGCTCGGTTCTCGTGTACGGATCGGTGCCGCTTTTTTAAGCAGGCTCTATGGCTGTTTGCCAACGGAGCTCTTCCAGTAATGTTGGGAAGATCGAGCAGATGAAAGGTGGGCGGTACACCGGTAGCATGGTTGGCCACCATGTAAGAACTGAATATCTAACCGTCAAAACTTAAAAACCGTGTAATTCAGCTCCAGTGAAAGTGTAACCTAGAATCTTTCTTGACGTTGTACAGGGAAGGCGCAGCCAAAGAAAGCTTGTTGGGAGTTGCTTTGGGTAGTACCAGGTAGTACCACTGATATCCATTTGCTGTAGGCTGGATCGCGGACCGCGAGCCCACCGGTGGCACCACCGTGGCCGCTACTAGACGCCAGGCAATACACACAAGTCTCTGGAGAAACACACAAATGTAGGGGGAGAAAG
>JAZHYW010062293.1:5000-12500 GCA_037355805.1 Ixodes ricinus | reverse complement strand
CCCCGCTAATCCGACGGAATGACTGTGCGAATCTAAGCTCCGCCACGCGACCACCTAATCCGCCAGATTGCCCGATCGGGCGTCCGCGGCGCCCCTTGGTTTCCCCGACGATGGCACGGCGACTCGCGGAATCAGTCGCCGCTCGGACCGACAGCAACTAGAACTGGCGCCGGAGCCTTCCCCCCAAAACGTCATCACTAGTGGATCCACGCAGTGACGCCCTAGCTTGCCGTCAGCAACACCACCAGCGCGTCTCGCAGCGCCTCCCCAACGAGGAGCGACGTTAGCACGCGGTGACGCCAAGACAGACGTCTTTGCGGTGACTGTCGTCGAGCTCCAGCGCGTTTGCCGCTTAGGAAGAGATGCGGCGATAATATTACGGTAATTAAAATCTTTTTTCTGGTAATGAGTAAGGTAATGCATTACTTTTTGATGTAGGTAATTTAGTAATGTAAGGAATTTCCCTGAGTGGTAATGGTATATTGGACCCCATGTGAAAACTAAGGGTGATTTTTGTTTACAAAAGAAACAGCTCTGAAAGTACTTAAAGGGTTGGGATTTATAGATCCGAAGACAGTATGCGACTCATGGACACGCTTGAAGAATAGAAATGCGCTTAGCTCGTTGAAGTGTACAAAAATTAGAGGAGGAGCACTCAAACGTACATTCCCCTTGGGAAAAAAAAATTGAGCCGGGGACGAAAGTTTAAGGTGTCATCGTTGACAAAACAGCTATGACGCCTCTATCGTGAGGTTGGTCCTTGGAAAAAACGAACCAGGTGTGCTCTTTCTTAGCAAAACAGGATCTAAAGTATAAGGGGGATTGTTCGAGTGCAGGGGTACAAGCAGGGTATTGAACCGAACCCGAACCGTGAACCGAAAACCGGAAAAAAACCGCTATTTTCGCGCAAACCGGAGTTGACCCGGAACGAAATAATTTTTCTCGCTCCGGAGCGGAACCGATATGTTTTCCATGCGGTTTTCGGTTCATACGCGAAGTTAGGTTGCTTGAAAAGTGCGTGGCGAAAAACACAGTAACTTAAAAAGTAAAGCAAATATGAACGAAAAAAAATTATTTTCGCGTAAACCGGAGTTGAACCGAACCGAAATAGTTATTTTTTCGTTCCTGGACAAAACTGATCAATTCTTTTTGCGGTGTTTCGTTCATGTGGGAAGTCAAAAAGCGCAAAAATTGGTAGCGGAAAGCTCTGTAACGTTCTATTATCAGGTTTTCACATATCGGTCGTCTTCATAAGTTATAAAGTTCGTCTCGAGAACTCAAACGAAATGAGCACAGTAACTATAAATTCTCCGGGATTTCTGGTCTTATGTATTTCCAGATGCCCACATTCGTCCCAACCTTTTCTAGGGACCGGAAATGGCTTATCAAAGAAATTTTGACACTAGGACATACCCAATTCGCACGTCAGCAATTAATGAGCCTGTTTGGTGGCAAAACAATGAGTTGGGCTAGTTGGTTTCTCATCTCGGACCAAACGCAAAAAAAAGGACAAAGAGCGGTATAGACAACACTCCTAGTGTTGTCTATACCTCTCTTTGTCCTTGTTTTCTTTTTTTGCGTTCAGTTTAAGCTCTGTTTGGTGTTTCTTGTCTTCAATTTTTTAGAGCTGTGTGCAATTTACTTTAAAAGCCTTCATTGTACAACTGATCGGATAAGAAAGCGATACAAAGGCCGATGGATATTTTAGAACCTGGACTAGTTGCCATACTGTGGTGCATCTAATCTGCTTTCAAAATAACTCAGCGGATTTAAAAATTTGTCCGAAATTAAGGTCTAGCACCGGGAAGGGGAGGGGGATTCAATCAACAGTTACAACTACAGAAAAAAGCAAAACAGGTTCGATCTCTGGTAGCAGAGACTGCTAGGACAAAAACGTTTTCTCCTCAGAAACACAAACATCAAGGCGCACAGCTCTTCTGAGCATTGCTAGACAAGGAGTCGCGGCTTTCAAGGGACGCTAACGTGTTACAGTTTTGGGAGGAGAGAAGGGAACGCAATCCAGAACTCTACCCATTGGCGCAAGTAGCCCTGGGAGTGCCTGCGACCCAGGTCAGCGTGCAGCGAGCCTTTACTGCACTGAAGTTTATTCTATCGTCTCAGAGGCGCCGTGTTTCCCTGGATATGCATGACGACGTCCTGCTTCTTCGGTCAGCAGCCTGACACTGAACTGCGCTTTCACCCACGTCCCGAGGTGCCCCAGCACTAGCTCGTTCGTTCCACACAGTAATGTGAGCGTTTGCTTCCTATATGTAACACTTTTATAAAATATGCATAGTTTATCTTTTGCTGTCGTCAATTGTTTTTGTAGCATATGAGTACGAACCGGTTCGAACCGGTTTGAACCTTTATTTCTTCACTCCGGAGTTGAACCGGAGCTGAACCGTTTTCCCTGAACCGGAACGAAAACCGGAACGAAAAACATTCCGGTTCGACACCCTGGATACAATGTTTCAGAACAGAGTAACCACCAACAAAACATTTGGTTCATCAAAACAATAAAAACAAATAGTTTTTTTTGACGATACAACAGGGCAGCTGTTGTGGCGTCGTGGGGAACATAAAACGAAGCAGGCAAGCGTATCTATTCCACTTCCTCCCAAACGAAAGGGACGCGGTGAAGAAGGGAACCATTCAGGATCTGTCGAATAAATAGAAAGTTTTAGAATAGTGTGTGTAGAAAAGCTTTGCGTACGCAAAGATTACCATCGTCGCCAACGCACATGCTCCGAACGCGAACCGCGTTTCGGGCTTTGCGGGCGCTATTTTTTGCGTACGCTATCGTTCGGAATTTACGTGCGCTCGCAGAGTCTTTGCAGTTCCTCTCAGCGGGAATACGTGACGCGCGAGAAGTTGGCTGAAGTCAGAAGAGCGCAGGGAAGAAAACGGCGGCCGTCGCCGGCCGCGACGTCGGCGGCATCCTTGCGACTACGAATTTCAACGCAGGACGGCCTTTGCACTCCTACAGGAGGCGGGTCACGAACGCAGCTCGGAAGACCCAGCAAGCTGGGAATTAACGATCGCCGGCCACTTGCTGTATGCGACGCGCGAACGCTTCTCGACGAAGCGTCGGTGCACGATGCCTCTCCTGCAGACACGAGCGGACATGGCTGTCGATCGGTCGCGTCGCATTTTCATAATTAAACTATTTCATCATGTTACTCTAAACCGTTGCAAGCGCGCCATGCTTAGGTCTTTCGTCCCGGTGGAAAAACGCCATTCTAAAACTCTCTCGTATAACGTGCGCTAACGTGAGTGCTAGAAATAGCGCTAACGAGCGCCAGAATTGCGTAGGTTATTCTAAAACTGCAAAATAACCCCTCGCCTCTGAAATTTGTCCTTTTTCCTCACGATCAGCTGCGCTATGCTTCGGGCCTGGCGTGGCAGGCTTCGAACGGGTCTATTCGGTATTTATAATGTAAATAAAATTATCTGCAGCCTGAAAGTATTTAATTAATTTTCTTTTATAAGGAGATGAAAACAAATAATTTAAAAGAAATGTTCTCACGTTGTACAACTAATTTGTAATTATAATTAATTCAATTTTTGCTTTGGTAATTCGCAATGTAATTTAATTACATTTTAGCTTCTTCGGGCAAATTAATTAGTAATGCGATTGAACTGGAAAATAAAAGTAATTCGTCCACCTCTGCGCTTGGGGCGCTTCGGGATCCACTAACGATGACGTCAGGCGCAGGCCTCATCTTCACGGTGGTATTGCTTCGGACTAGCCGCGTCCACTTCCCGGAGGAGGAGCTCCGCGTTCAGTATTTCATCCCCGCATCCCCTGAGAATCTGCGGCAGAGACGCGCTCCGGGGAGTGGGGGGAGCGCTCTACCTTAATTAGCGTTTTGGGAATATGCGACGCATTATGCACTCGCGTAGGACTCACGCATTATGGACTTGCGCAGGCTCAGCTGTCAAATCGTATTTTATGTTACGTTCGGGTTCCGATCACTTCTTTGCTCGGGGATACATCTCAATATTTCTTAGCTAGATTTAGGTAAGGGGCCTCTCCAGCTTAATATAAGGACCTTGGGTCATCACGTCTCGCACAATTTTACGTACATTCAATTACGCGGCTAAATTATTAAACCAAAATAATTAAGATTTCATCAGAAAATTAGTTCGAAAAGCTCCGACTTTGATACACACATTTTCGTTTCGTCGCCCGACCAAACCTGTGACACAGTATCTTTCTTTGTAAAAAGATCTTTTCCTTGCGATGGCATCAGGAGCGCCCCAAGGGTCGAACCTCAGACAGCTATACTTTTCAACATCTTCGTAAATGACCTTGATTCTAGCATTGGCAACTAAGATGTGCTTCAGTTCGCCGATGATGTAAAAATATTTTGCAGTATTTGCATGTCGGCGGGCTGTAGGCTCCTGCAACTTGTCATTGATTCTCTGCAAATTTGGTGTTAGAATAACATGGCTTTGAATCCCGTAAAAACTAAGGTTTGTGTCGCTTTCGTGCAAGGCTACGATTATTGTTTATCCTCGTCAATTAAAGAGCTCTGACATAGCAAAGTCTTCGGATGTGCGTGATCTTGTAGTGTTGGTTGATTCTCGCCTGGTTTTCACTGTTCACATTGAAACAAATCACTAGTGATTTCCTACGTTTGTTGGGCGTAATCTTTCGTATTACACGACATATTCCAATAGTTATTTTTCTATTCTTCTGCATCTAGCTAATTAGTTTTGTCAAGAATGAAATTTACGTCAACTGCTTGGAATTCTATAAACGTAAGTAGAACGCTTAAATTGGAATATGTCCACCAATGCTTTGTCGGACTCGTGTATGATCGCGATACCGAACGGCGATTTTATTGTGATTATTCATGTCTGATGGACACTTTTTGGACTTCCGCCTCGTTCCGGAAGGCGATTAGTTCGTGACGTGGTATTCTTTACGAATTGATTGCTACTGCACTTAACTCCCCTTTTCAAGATAGTGAGATTTTGTTAAATGTTCTTCAACGTCATACAAGGTTTAGGGCACTTTTTTATGCTTTTAATGTGCATTGTGACGCACCTTTGTCTAGGATTCAGCACACGTATAATAGGTCCGACAATACATACCTTGATTTCTCAACTCCATTTTAATGTAAAAAAAAAGTAATGTCTTACTCATTTGTGCTAAATAGGATGTGACCATGTTTTTTTATTGTTTTTAAGTGTACACCTATTTAGGCCAATAGCTGTTTGGGAACACGCAATCAAAAGCTTTGATTGATTGATTCGTAGTTTGAGTCGTATTAAGTTATAATTTTAATTTTTTTTATCTGCCTATTTAGTTTATTAATGTCCTGATGTTCATATATAAAAGAAAACAAAAAATTAAAGGATATGTTTTTTTTTATTCCTTTGAAAAACCATGTACAGTGAAACCCCGACCACTCACTCAGATCTGTACAAGTCCTAACCTTCCCTCAGATTTTTACGAAACTTAAAATCCCTTGTAGGAACTGCAGGCGCATTTCGCGAAACGAAACAGCATGTGAGTAAACATTTCTAAATTATCTACAATCGTGGTTTTATGATAAAAAAATACATAACCAGAAATTTAATTGTCTCATGGCAATATTTTACGGTTCGCTAAGAAAAGCAAAAAAAATGTGAAGGACCAAATCGATCACATTTTATGTTTTTTTTTCAAATAATGTTGTTAAAACTGAGCTTATGCGATTCCAAAGTGCTCACACACGAATTTTATTGACAACTACTATTTTACTTAATTCTCAGTGAAATAATTGTTATTGTAAACTTTGCCTTATGATAAATTTGTCAAATATTTACGTTTATATCTTGACAAACACTTGTCATGGAATAAACATGTTGAATATGTCACTAGCAGACTGCGCGACGTTTCACCGTATTTATTTAAGAAGAAAAAATATATAGCTTGAAGATAAGAGTACTAGTGTTCAGATCTTTAGGAGAACCTACTGCTACGATATGCAATTACTACTATGTGGGCAGTGTTTGCGATACAAAACAAAGTCAATAGACGGAATTATAAAGCATATGATAAATAACACTGCATATGGAACACCTTACAAAACGTTAGAATTAAAAGAAAAAGCAAAAAATATATATTTTTTTAAATTGTGATATATATGTTGCGGCGGCTAAATATACCTATATCTACGGAATACGGAAAAAAATTTTAAATTATAATATACCTTCCTTATTCAATAAACTACCTGAATCTTTAATGAACCTAAGATTCTTAAGAATGCTGAAAAAAAGAACTAAAGAAATGATGCCACTTCTATGTTCCTTGAAATTGTGAGAAAAGTCGATTGTGAATTTTATGTTTTTTGTATCTTTGTTCTTGACTGCTTGTTTTCACCTAGTGTGATATGTGCCTGACTGCTGAGTGTCGGCTTGATCCATATTTTCCTCAATTAAATTTTTTTGGGGTGTGTTCCAAAACACACAAAAAATAATATGTTTTTTGTTTGCATTGTAAAAGGCATTCGTTGTATACAGGGTGTCACTAAAGAAAATTTATACGGTCTTTTTTACCGAAAAAATAAACTGAGCATCGCCGAACGCTCATTCTCCGCCCAAAGGTAGAGCTAGAGGCCACAACCAGATGCCAAAGTTTCAGCTTGATCCGATAACTTAATCAAAAGTTATAAGTGATTTTCTGAAAATTTCAATGGAAAAATGGAGCCCATTTTCGCCCGTTTTCGGTTTCTGGTGCCAAAGAGCCCCATGTATTCGAAAACTCTGTCGGCCGCCATTTTCCGATTGAAAATTTCAGAAAATCACTTATAACTTTTGATTAAGTTACCGGATCGGGCTGAAACTTTGGCATCTGGTTGTGACCTCTAGCGCTACCTTTGGGCGGAGAATGATCGTTCGACGATGCCTAATTGATTTTTGCGGTAAAAAAGACCGTGAAAATTTTCTTTTGTGACACCCTGTAGTTACTTGCACACATCAAGATCGTTTGTACGTGTATTTTTACTGTTTGCCGGGCCATACGCACAAGCAGGACGCTGCTTTTGAAGACCAACAATACTGTTCTTGTAATTTGTTATTTGAATAAACTATTATTATTATTATTATTATTATTATTATTATGATTATTATTCAGATTAAAGCAAGACATCTGCAACATATGCAGGTATTTTCACGCAACAAAAGAAATATTGTCAATTAAGTGCACTATAATCTGTATAAAGCACATCATGAAACGACAAAAAATATTATTACACACTAAGATTGCAAATTTTGACGTGTTGAATGCAACGCTGGATAAGTGAACGTTTTACAAAATCAATTTGACATGCTGCTTTTTGCAAAGCCGTTCGTTCACAAACAATCCACGCATACATTGTTAAACGTCGCAAGATTACCGTACTGTGTCCTGCCGTTCAGGACGTGTAGTTTTTTCTTTATGTAGTGAGGATGTTTTCTGTTTAGATATTTTATTTAAGCTTTTATTTGTGAGAACACGTTCATTTGGCC